>CAIGRB010045044.1:78162-94603 GCA_903798255.1 Fraxinus quadrangulata
AAAAAAAAAAAAAAAAAAACTATTCTGCTTTCCCTTGTTTTTGACAATATTATTATCCTACTGAATTTAAAGTATTTTTATCAGAATATCTTAAGTTGAAATACATATGCTTCATACTCGTTTTCTACCGGCTAAACAATTACTTTGTATTCCTACTATTGTTATTGGCGTAGGACGCAATCAAACAATTATAGAGAAGGAAAATGGGAGAGAAGAAGATAAAGGAGGGGAAAAGAAAAGAGGGGGAGATAGAAGGAGCCAAGGAGGGAGATAAAAATAGAAGAATTAGACAGATGGAAGCAGAATTTAAAGGAGAGAAATTATCAATGCCTTAAAAATTGACCTGGGCATCAACCCGGAAAACAAAAAGGGTCAAGGGTTGAACTTGTGAAAAAAATAAATAAAAAGAATTATAAAGATAGAAAAGCTTGAAACGCAAGTTTTTAAAATCAAATCACAAAAACTGTATTAGGCTGTTAGCTACTCAGAACATATATCAACAAAAATAATCAAATACAATCAACAAAGTGCTACTCAATGCAATTACCTAATTACCTAATGTAAAATAAGTCAATAACATTGAGTAAAGAAGCACTTTGGAGTAAACAAACTAGATAGAAGACAAAAGAGATTTAAATTAATGCAGGAGCAAGTTTAGCAAATAATATTCATGGTTCCATGAAATTCCATTATATGGTTTCTCATATATTTGAAATCCAAAGCTCGTCCAGTTTTGCTCATTCTATTTGGTTTATTACTGTGTTCTTCACTTGGTTCTCTCCAGCATCAGGCTTTCAATAGTAGTGTAATACATTGCCAGTAGACTGAACTCCAAATAGCCACAATGAACTCCAAGAAGCAACAACCTGTGCAATTCAAAAAACTATCAAATCCATGAGTAGCAAAATGCACAGCATAGTAGACTGTTCTACAAAAATAAATGATTGCAACCACGGTGGCTCGAATGTGCCCCCAAAAGGAAACAATTATGTTATATTATAAACAAAACATTCATTTAAGTTTAATGTTCAGTCAAATAGATTATGTTCAAATGAGTAATCTAAATTTTTGTGTACATGTGTTGGAAATTGTGCAAAAGAAACACGTAATTAGGCATAAAAATTATCATGAAAGCATATGTGCTTATATTGTATGTCAAATGCAAGCTCGTAAGTCTCATTATTGAAAACAATTTGTCTATTAAACTCGGCATGAAAATCAACACAGTACAAAGCTAAAGTAATATGACACTAATTAGTATGCAACAATTGAATGTCGATAAGACAAGTGTGTGAACGAACAATGACCTTGGAAAACAGCGTGTCAATTCGGGGAGTCGCTCAGTGAAACTAAAGCCATGTCAAGGTCAATGTTAAAGTCACATAAAAGAGGAAGCAAAAATAACTTCGATATGCAATCAAGGACGTGTGGATTGTTTTGGCTTAGGTGACAACACTATAGATAATCATCATCATCGCAACTAGAATATTTAATTAGCTTAACAATAGAAACCTCTGTATATTCCTCAAGAGTAACACAATCAGACTTGAGAGGTGACTATCAGGATCAGGGTGGTAGAATTAGCATATTACATGTTTGGCAAAGATGGAAGGATATGTACTAAAAGTTAGCCTGTTGGCAAGTGTCATCTAAGGATTGAGATGTAGGAATGTCGTCAATTAAGATTTCAGGATTCAAACTGTTAGAAATCTTCGACACTGTGCAATACCTCTTCGAAGTAGGCTAAATATTCCATCACAGTAAATGTACCTCGTTTATTGTGCAAGAAGAATTGATCTAGCAATTGAGTTTGATAGTACATATAATCATATTTGTTACTTAATATTCATTTCATTTCATCTCACAAAGTGAGAGGACGTTGATCTAGAAGATTAATGTTACGCAAAAAATGACTTTCAATAACATTAGCAGAGTTGACAAGTGACATTAGCATGACAAAGACAACTGAAGTCACTCAAGTTCAAGTTATGAAAGTCAAATAATTTTTCAAGAGCATTGAGTCAATCATTAAAGGACTCGGGTCAAGTGAGACCATCAAAGTTCCATAGTTGGAATGCAACTTGCCTAGAAGGAGAATGTACGTTCTCGATAAAGTTCCTAGACGGGGGATAATTGTAAGGATAAGGGAACAAACACTAAAATCGTACGACCTAGGGGCTTGGTGTAGCTATAAGCGATTTGAATTATACTTTTTTTTTTTCTTTTAATGATGAAAGTGACTAGCCAAACACTTTAACGGAAGTAAAGTTATCAAGATAGCAAAATGTCTACCTGGGCAATTGATATGGAGCCAACAGTGGGCAAAATCATTGTTTAAGCATTCGGCGTTCCATGTGAGATCATGATCGAATTGCACCAATGTGGTACCTTGATTGTAATTGAGCGGCGGCAGCAACAACAACAACAAAGTACCTGTCAAATTTTTTTTACATTTTTTTTTTTTAAAATTAAGAATAATAATGAAAGAACTAATCTAATTCAAAATTTTGCTTAATAGATGGACAGCCTCAACAACAACAAAGAAAAAGAAAAAGAAAAAATTCCATATGAACCATATCTCGTGAGCAGTAGTACCATGAATAATAACCTTTTTTTTTTTCAAGGATTTTTGAAGAGGATTTGGAGATAGGTGGCTAGGGAAGGTAACAGGCTGTTGGAGATGGCATGGGTGGTGGTTGGTATAGTTTTAGGATGTGAAAAAGGAAAATACTATGAAATCAAACACTAATTATGTTTCCTAAAATAAACATCAAAATTGGAAACTAAACTAAATAATATATCTACTAATATTTTTATCACATACATATATCCATTTTATTTTACTATGAGTAGAATGTGTGTATAATATACAAATTATGCTTTATGCATTTGATCGGCCATGTATTGCATTAAGCTGATTACACTAGTGTTTTCTAAGCTTATTCCTACTTAATACCAACAGGAGAATCCAGATCTATGGAAATGGCTGACTGGTCAGGAACAACCCCCGGATGCTGTAAACATAAATCCCGTAAGACATGATTTAGAAACCAATTCTACTGTTTATTTTGCTTCTCTGTCAATGAGGACCATGATTTCTTTCGTGATATGACTTGATTTTGATCACAGGTATTTGTAGCTGTGCGAGACAAGGTTATGAACAATCTCAACAGCCATGCTTCTCCTGAGACTCGAGCAACTCCTGGACAGCCTTGGGTAAGAGGTTGGGACGATTTCAAGAAAGGTCGAGATGCCCCTACAACTGGGAATCAGTAGTTGCATTTTGGGATGTAATATTCCAAAATATCGTCTTCTTCTGTAGGGTAGCCTGAATAATGTTGGGAAATGCATGTTGTTATGTAGTCATAGCATATCCTTCCATGGTACTCTAAAAATAATGTTTCAATGTCATGCCTGTGAACTGTTAGTGCGCATTCAACAGATGTATTGACATTAAATTAAGTGTAAACGATGATATCTTCTTCTGTGCATTGATTTTGCTACAAAATAGTATTGAAGAATAATGTTAAATTCTATGGAGTGCTCGAGTTTCGGTTATAGAAATTAAATTTTGCTGAAGTGCTTTGGTTGATACCTACGTCTGAAACCGAAAATTGAAATATTTTCTGGGGGTCCTAATATGAAAAATGCACAAAACGCCAAATTTATTAACAATCAAAATAGAGATAGAAAATTGGGTGATACAATGCAAATAATAAGAAACTAGTTACATAACCAAATCACCGAAATTATAGGGAGCATTTAACTAATCCATGACAAGCAAGAATTCAAGAAAATAGATTCTTCTCAGAATTCAGAACAGTAAACAATTTTCTGAACCACTTGAAAATTGAAACTGGATGCAGTTGAGATCCGAGGCTGACTGTACAAATTAAAGGTAAATCCAATTCTACCTATTTATAATTCCCATTTCTATGCAGTTAACGTTGCATTCTTGCAGCACTGTGTTTTGTTCGTCATCTGAAAAACTCGAACACATGCAAACAAACATATGTAGGCATTCATTCTTTGAACTAGCAAAATGGAGTTTACCATATCAACAGACGTGAAGTTTATAATTCAGAAGGGAAAATCGTAACAAGGCAAAAACGCGAATGGAGCAAAATGAAAGAACAAAATGATTCCCTTTTAGAGGTCAACGTGAAGTTTATTTGGTGCGACTTTCAACCATGAATAAGATAAAAATTAAGCTGTAGCTTGTTTGGATTTTCAGTGTGTGATGTTTTGACCGTTTTAGATTTGAATATTCCTGTAAATTAATTGTCCTTTGTCTTACTAGAAAAAAATTGTAGGGTGCAAGTTTGTGCAGTGGGCTATAGAATGAAATGTTACTCATGTTTTACTTATCCTGGTGAGTTGAACGCATTGCTCTAATTATGGTATTAGCCATCCATCTTGTTGTAACAAACAGTCCCAAGTAACACCAAGCACATAGCATCTCAGTCCCTAGCTGCCGAAATTAAGGAATTAATGCAGAGGTTCCCTCAATGCAACATCTACCATTGCAGTAGACTTAGCAATCGGGCAGCTCACTATCTGGCACGGCATGCATGGTCTCTCGAAGACATAGCTCTTTGGTGACAGTGTGTGTCCTTCTTTCATTGAAAATATAATTTTCATTGATACGCACTATTGTACCATTTCTTAAGGCTATTGCCTTTATGAATGAAATATTTACCTATGAAAAAAAAAAAAAGAACATCGGTAATTTTTCGCCCTTAGGCCCGAGTGTTCATTCTAGAAAAGGGTTAATCATCATATTGAGCTTCCACCAAAGTGGTTATCACTCTAATCCATTAGAAACCAACAAAGAATATCAATACAAGTTTCACAATACAGAAATCCAAACTCAACCAAGAATAGAATCACCAAAATTATACAGCAATCTACACTAGACTTCATCAAGAATATCTAGAATCAAAATATTACAGACGAAAATCAAGAGTTTTCAGAGAGAACACAGAGAGCAAAAGAGAGAAAACCCTAAACCGATATCTCGAAGCATCTACCCAAATGAAGAGTCGGCCAAATAATTGGAAAAATCATAAGCATCCAACTGTGGCTCCATCTCCAGTTGGCATCATCACAGCTGTTTAAAAATAACAAACAGAGTCTCATTTCAGCAAAAGACGAGAATACACAAATGGAAATGGGCTTCCGGGTTACATTCCATCAAATGGGTTGGACAGCATTAATTTGGGCTGCATCATAGGGCCATCAATTGGGTTATATCATTGGGCCCAAAATGTTAAGCACAATATTTAACAATCTCCACATTGCTTGACATCTTTGGATTTCATTGTAGATTAGAGGTTAACTCCTCCTTTGATTTCATTCACTCTATGCACCTGCAAAAACAATTAATTAACATTTAGGAGATTTAAACAATTCCTAAATTTATGTAATGGAAGTATTTTTGGTCCATATCATGTTCCCTGCTAGATTACACTTAGTTGAAACATTTTCAATTTTTATAATCTCATTTTTTATAATATCTCTTATAAAATGAAATTTAGCATCTATGTATTTTGTCCTATCATGAAAAATAGGATTTCTACTAAAATGTATAGTAGATTGGCTGTCGGAATATATAACATTATTACCAGAAAAACCAATCTCATCCAACAAGTTTTTCAGCCATATACCTTCATTTACAACATCTGTAGCTACAATATATTCAGCCTCTATTGATGACAGAGCTACCATCTTTTGTAGGTGAGACTTCCAACTTATGCAGGTATCATTTAAAGTAAAAACATATGCAGGTGTAGATTTTCTATTATCACAGTTATCAGCAAGATCTGAAGCAACAAAACATTTTAGTCTAATTCCAGGTTTACTCATATTAAACATTAGTCCTAAGTTAGAAGTTCCTTTTAAGTATCTTAACAATCATTTCATGGCTTCCCAATGACATTCACTAGGATTACTCATATATCTACTTAAAACACTTATAGCAAAAGTAAGATCAGATCTGGTACAGATAATCATATACATAATAGAGCCAACAACATTTGCATAAGAAACTTTCTCCATCATATTCCATCCTATTTCAGTTTTAAGACATCGTTCTACAAAAAATTTAAAGTGACTGCCAAGAGGTAAAGTTATTTCTTTAGCCTTATCGATAGAAAATCTATATAATATTTTTGAAATGTAAGACTGTTGAGTAAGAAACATATTAAAATCACTTCTATTTCTTCTAATTTCCATTTCAAGAATCATTTTTGCTTGGCCTAAATCTTTCATTTCAAATTCTTGTTTTAAATTTTGCTTAATATGGTTAATCTCAGTTATATCACATCCAGTGAATAACATATTATCAACATATAGCAAAGATAATAAGAATAAGGACCTCCATATCCTTTATAATAAAAACATGGATCATATTATTTTATGAAAGTATCAAATCTGATGTATCATTGGCTGGGGGCTTGTTTCAATCCATCAAGTGATTTTTGTAAAATACACATAGTTTTCTTTTTGTTCAAAACCTTTTGATTGAGTTATATAAATTTTCTCATCCAAATTTTTATGTAAGAAGTCAGTTTTTACATCTAATTGTTCTAATTCAAAATCAAATTGAGAAATAAGATAAAGTAAAACTCTTATAGAAGTATATTTTACTACAGAGAAAATTTCATTGTAGTCCATTCCCTCTCTTTGGTTAAAGCTCTTAGCAACTAATCTAGCCTTGAACCTTACATTTTCACTTTTTGAATCACCTTCTTTTATTTTATAGATCCACTTACAATCAATAACTCTTTCCCCTTTGGATTTATTAGCTAAGACTCAAGTCTTATTCTTAACCAATGAAAGTATTTCATCTTTCATGGCTGCAAGCTAGAACTTACATTTTTTCCCCTCAATAACCTCTTCATAAGAACCAGGTTCATTGTCCAAATAATTTTGAACACTGAAGGCAGTAATGAATTCAGATTCATCATATCTTGATGGTGATCTTATTTCCCTTCTTACCCTATCCCTAGCTAGATGATAATCTTTTAAGGGATTTTCAGATTGATCAAGTTCAGTTCAGTTACATATGCAGGTTCAGTTTCATGTTCATGTTCATTAATTTGTTCCTGGTCAGGCTCCATCTCAAACTGAACATTATTTTCAGGATTTAGATTACCCTATAAAAGTTCAGATTCCATAAAAAATTTATTTTGATTAGTTTCAGGGGTATTAGTTCCTTTTCTTCTATGTAGGGCATGTCCATATCATTAAAGATAACATTCTTACTAATTATAACTCTATACTCCCTGACCCTTCAACCAAATCCTATAATCTTTAACACCTTCACCATATCCCAAGAAAATTCCTTTAACAGACTTCGGCTCAAGTTTTTCTTTATTTTGATGTACATATGCAACATAACCAAAAACTTTTAGTTTAGAATAATCACTTTGAGGACCACTCCAAACATGATCAGGTATATCATATCTCAATGATTTAGTAGGACACTTATTTATTTCAAATGAGACGGTTTTATCAGCTTCTTCCCAAAACAATTTTGGAAGACTTGAACTTATCAACATGCATCTTACCCTTTCTAAAAAAGTCTTATTCATCCTTTCTACAAGCTCATTCTGTTGTGGAGTATAGGTAAATGTCCTGTATAAGGATCCTATTATTTTTACAGAAATTATCAAACTCTTCATTACAAAATTTAAGGACTTTATCAGTTCTAAATGTTTTAGCACTCTTGTTTACTTGATTTTCAATAAGAGTTATTCATTCTGTAAAATTTTTGAAGGTGTCAGATTTATTTTTCAAAAGAATGATCAAACTTTTCTTTGAAAAAACATCAATAATGAGCAAGGAGTATTTAAAATCAGAATAAGTACTTACAGTAGTTGGCCCCTAGAGATCAGCATGTAAATAATCAAGAATATATTTTGATTTATGAATGCCAGTAGAAAAGGACAATTCCTTTTGCTTACCATAGATACAATGTTCACAAAATGCAATTCGTTCAATCCTTTCAGCACCCAAAAGACCTTGTTTTTTAAGAATATGTAAATTCTTATCACTAATATGTTCAAGTCTTTTGTGCAAAAGTTCAGATTTATTTGATTTAGAGACTGTAGCAGCAATATATTGATTTAGTAAGGGCAAAACTTTCGAAACATAGATCTCATTTGATAACTTTTGCAAAATCCTTTGAAGTGTCATGATACATTTATTTATAATAGTATCAAAACCTTCATCATCAAGTGTACCTAAAGAGATTATATTTCTCTTTAAATTAGGAATGTATCTGATCTTATTCAAAGTCAATACATTTCCATTATTTAGTTTTAAAACAATCATTCAAATTCCTTTAATTTTGCAAGAAAAGTCATTTTCTAATATTACTTGTCCACCATTAATTTCCAGAAAATCAACGAAATATTATTTACATGGTGTCATACGAAAAGTACACCCTGAATTAAGAATCCAGTCATCTTTAGTTAAAGATTAGCAAGTCATGTAGACTTGTCCATTTGAGGTTGCAACTTCTTCATAAGTAATAACAGCTCCACCTTCAACTTTGTTAACATTTTTCAGTTTATCAATTCTCTTTGACACAATCTTTTATGAAATGACCCATTTTTTCACAAAAGAAACATTTCTTTCCTTTAACCTTATTATTACTCTTATTGAATTTAAATTTGCCCCCTTTGAGTTTCCAAAGTATTCTTTTAGTTTTGTAAAACTTTTGTTTAAAGAATAGTTATTGTTTCTTTGAAAGAAATTATTTTTTTTAACATTGTAACCGACTCCATTTGTGGATGATTTCTAATCACTTTTAAATTCAAGTTCTTTATTTTTCAAAGAAGAAACAATGACATCAACAGTGATACAAGTTCTTCCATATTCAAGGACATTTCTCAATTTCTTATATTTTTTAGGTAATGATGATAATAAGGCTATAGATTGTTGATCATCCGAAAGAGTCTCACCACTGTTGGTGATCTCTTGTGATAGTTTATTAAATCCGTTAAGACTTGTTTCAAGATTACAGTTAGTATCAAATTGAAACTAAAAAATTATTTCCACAAGTAACATTTATTAGGAAATGTCTTAGTTTTATGAAGAGATTCGGATTCAAGCTTTGTCCAAATTTCAGTTGCAGTCCCAGTCTTCCCTACTTCTCTAATAACACTATCAGACATATGTAAGAAAATAGTGCTCCATGCAATTTCATCTTATTCAATTCTTTTATTATCAGCAACTTCTTCACCCCAAGATTCATCAAGGGGCTTTAGCACATTTATTATGTACTAAAAGAGCCTTCATTTTTTTGACTCCAGAGATTAAAATCTCCTTTGCCATTCCAAATTTCAACATCAACTTTTGTACTTCCCATATTAAACTTTGAAAAACAATGAATGTTTTTCTTTCGAAGTTTAATGTGCAGAATATATTCACACAAATATACAAGTTTATGAACAGATAAACAAGTAATTCAAATATAACCGAATCACAAAATATACAACCTTCGAAAAAACAGAACTTAGTATAATCTTGAAGAAACTGTTAATCTTAGTCCCCTCAGATTCTAGGGTTTTCACATGAAACCCTAGACAAAGAAAGAGCCAAGAGGGTTTCAACCAAGAGATCCAAGAATATCTTCAGATCGAATGATTATAAGAGAGATAGGGTTTGAAACTCGTAACCAAAAGTCTTAGTTCGACAGTGTAAAATAGTGAATACCGGTACTATTTCACTATCTCCGCAAAAATGAAGATCTGACCCTTTACAGTATAGATCCGTAAAGATCTAGGGTTTTGTTCGTCAAGAACACTAGAAAAACTCAGATCGAAGGATTTATGTGCAGATCGAAGAGCTCTAATACCAATGTTGTAACAATCCCAAGTAACACCAAACACATAGCAGAAATAAAATAACACCAGTAATTTTTCGCCCTTATATCCAGATGTCACCCTAGAAAAGGGTTAATCACCACGTTGAGCTTCCACCAAAGTGGTTATCACTCTAATCTACTAGAATCCAACAAAGAATATCAATACAAGTTTCACAGTACAGAAATCCAAATGGATTTAACCCTCGGACCCAATTTATTCTCTCAAGAACACTCAACCCCAATTACATCAAGTAACCAAAGGTTGCTACTCAAATAAGAACAGAATCACCAAAATTATACAGCAATCTACACTAGACTTCACCAAGAATATCTAGAACCAAAAGATTACGGACGAAAACCAAGATTTCTAGAAAGAGGGAACACGGAGAGCAAAAGAGAGAAAACCTTAAACTAATATCTCGAAGCATATACCCAAATGAAGAGTCAGCCAAATAATTGGAAAAATCGGAAGCATCCAATGGTGACTCCATCTCCAGTTCGCATCATCACAATCAATTAAAAATAACAAACAAAGTCACATTTCAGCAAAATGTGAGAATACACAAATGGAAATGGGCTGTCGGGTTATATTCTATCAAATGGGTTGGACAACATTAATTTGGGCTGCATCATATGGCCATCAATTGGGTTACATTATGGGGCCCAAAATGATAAGCACTATGTTTAACACATCTATTGTAGTCGGGAGATTTGCTACCAAAAAAATATGACATGGCTGACAATCGATCAGCTCTACCACTGGAAAACATTGCATTCGTAAAATATTTTATGAAGCATAACAAAGAAACACTGACTAAAGAGAATAAAAAAGAGTGTTTAGCATCTTTACTCTATCGTGAATAGAACTCAACAATCCCGTCATCAGTTGTAATGGAGCTGTATCTTGGCTAGCTATTTTGACTGAGCTTCTCCATATATATTAGACAGGTTTGCTGGGTTTCGGAAAATATAACTTTCTTTCCATTTCATGTCCTTTGGTATATAAATGATCCATTTCAAACATATAGAATGAAATATTGATGTGGTAAGCTACTTTTAGGAAATGATAACTTTGTTTGGTTGATATTTGTGGGAATTTCATCCCTCCTTCCATACACATACAAGTGAATCGATGAAATGGTTAAATCTTATTTGAAACCAAATCGTGTTACAAAATGGTAAAAAGTTCCCCAATTCATGGTTCTCTAAATTGATGTCAAAGTGCATGTTCATCCGTCTTCTCCTCGACAATGTCTTCCGCTTACTTAAAAACAAAAACTTCGTAGTCACCCTTAATTCACCAAAAAATAAGTATGGGTAAGTATCAGATTTGTGATTTAACGAGGCTATCCATGAAGGATAACAATAATAATTGTACAGATATTCAAAGGGAAGAATGAGGTATGGGATAAAAAGGTTAGAACTCACAAACTTATACTGAGGCGGGAACTAGAATAAGGGTAAGATGGCAGAATGAAGCATCCTTCTCGGACCCTTTCTAGTGCTATTAGCAGTATTAATCTATGTTCTCTCTTTGCAAGAATAGGGCATGACATAGGAATTGCACCAACAGGACAAAATCACTCGCAATTATTTGGAAAATCATAAAAAATGTCAAAGATAACTTTCTAATACAAATACCTTGTCAAATTATGCAACCTAGTATGTCATCTTCTTCTTCGTAATGTTGCATGGTTTTTCTTGCCTTTGATGAAGAAAGAAGTCTACCGCTGCCACTGGAACAAGAGTTGCTTCGATTTTTTGAATGAATCGGTGCTTAACATAAAATGAGCACCGACACTCATTATATATATAGCTCATGTTTATCTTTCATTCTTTAAAAAAAAAATTCTCTACGTACTCATTTTCAACCACACATTTATACAATAAAATATTCTACACGTAAAATTAAAAAAATTTCATACTTTTAACCACATATTTTTCAAAAAATCACTATTTAAAACAATATTTTTTTTCAAAAAAAAAAAAAAAGAAGCCACCAAATAGGAGACATAATATGTTTCATACTATATTAAAAATGACAGTTTTGAATTACTGTAGATGCAATAGTAACCAATAAAATATTGCTGTTCATTTTTTCAGCTTTCACACAATCAATCATCCAATTTTATACCACATCATTTTTTCTTCAATCTGCTATAAAAAGGATGTCGGACTTTGAATAGTTATGTATTTATTCCTACATTATTCTTTATTCTCGTCCATATATTTAAAATCACTACAATATAACAAAAAAATGACTGTTCACAAGTGAGATAGGAGATTATCGAATATGACAACATTTCCAACTATTATTTAATTCATGAGTAGACAAAAGCTAATATGATGAATTGAAAGATGTTTATTGTTAGCACTCTTATAGTTATTAAATAAATAAATAAAATTCTCCATGTCTCCGTGGTGCGTGGAGACTCACGGAGACAATCTCCGCGCACCGCGGAGACACGATGCCTCCTCGTGCGGATATATTTTTTTAACTTTCGATGGTTTTTGATACAAGTCTTCCTTTTTTTTTTTTTCCAAATTGACTCTTTTTTTTTTTTGCTAAAAAAAAAAGAACATTTGTTTACATTTTACACAAACTAAATATAATTCCACTTATTAATAATTTGTTATGTACTGTTTGTATTTATATTAAAATAGGTTGAAATTTAAGTTTGATTTACTTATAAATTAATTATATATCTTCAACACATACATGAAAATCATATCGATCACAGCCTTTCTGGGATGTTGCCCCCGAGCCCCCGCTACTGACTAGGTAGGTTGATCCCCGTTTCGAAGCGGCAAACTATTTGCATAACAACAATAAACAAATAAATAAATTATGAAAAAATATATTATCTCCAAATTAATGATTTTTTGCTAAATTTGAAGTTTGTTCAACAATGTAGTATTCCGATGGCCCAGTAAACCTTTAGCAATAAAACTTGACAAAGTTTTATTCCAGAGTTAGTGATTATGCAGGCACTTGAATTTTTTTTTTCCTTCATTTTTTTAGCTTTAAAATTGTGTCAACATATTAGTCTGATGAAAATACTTGTGCAATTCACTTATTTAATGTTTGTAAAACTTTTCCTATTTCTTGCTACACCTGTAATTCACTTCTTTAATGTTTATATTTTTGGTGTTTGATTCGCTATTTGTGTTATGGGTGGAAGTTTTAACATCTCGCTTGAAGTCTTAAATATTTTATTCACATGATAACTATGATGAGTCTCTAGTGACTTCATCGTTTTATTAAAATCATGCTTAACTAATGTTAATAAAGCCTTTTTGTGTTAAATAAGCTTAGATATACTATTTTTTCTAGCATATCGTTCAAAAAGTTAATGATTTACTTATAACTAAACTTTTTAAGCTTAGCAAAAGAAGTTGTTAACAACTTTTTATTAACGACAACTTCCAAAACTGATCATTTTATTTATGTTTTACATGTTTGTTGTTTAAATTCTAATTTAGTTATAAGTTGATATTCTTACTTTGAAGTCATAGGACCATCAATCACACGGGCCTTCTAATTCTAGAAAGGAGTGGTTTTCAGTTACAGGCTAAAATTGCTGCTTAATCTGTTGAATTAAAGTTTAAGCACAAGAATACTGGTTTTGTAGATACCAAAAAAGTGGAACATAATCTGAAATATTCGACGAATTTGCTAAAAATGTATTTTCTTCTAAGGTTTTCCTTTTCCTTTTAATGATGTGTATAGTTTCTAATCTGGTCAACTTATATGGTTGAAAATTCATTTGATAAGATGCATACAGAGTTGGCTATTGTGGCAAAAATTAAACTGTTTGAGGCACAAAATGTATTGGAGAATGCAAACATGTGTGTTAATTATTTTTCCTAATGCAATAATGTGCTAAAACTTATTTCTCATAAATTGTTTTGGCTCATTCCATATTATGCGTTCTTCTTTTGCTTAATTTTCTAATATTTAATTGTATAATTTTTTATCTTTAGTATTTTTTAATTCCTTTTTTCACGTACTTATGTTGGGGAATTGGATTTTATTGAGATCGCCATTTCTCTTTTATTTCAATGTTATTTGGTATTTACAGTAGATTTAATCAAATATTTCTTACTCCTGTAAACTTGCAATCTTTATGTATGTCAAACGTTTATATTATTATCTACATACAGTGATATTTTCAATTTTATTTTTGGTCAGTTTCTCTATGTGGTAATAACAGCTTTTGAAATAATCACATTGTTAGATGGAGCACTAGCGAAGCAATAATGTGCTCTCAAGACTCTTGAATAATCCAATAAATCTTAAAATAGTTTTTTATAATATCTACAATTTCTACACTAATAAAAACACAACAAATACAAAATTCGTGCAACGCATGTGTCAACCACTAGTTATTTGATATGTGGATGTAAGCAGTTGCAATAAAAAAAAACAGTGTACTTCCTAGCTAAATATTGGACATTAAATTTGAAGAATTAGATACCTAGTAAGGTTGATGTGTGTAACAGAAGTTTAAAGTTTGAGATATTCAAATTTAAGAAGAATCATCATAGATTAAATAGTTATTTCCTTTGGGTTAACCCAATCAAACTTCAGTCGAAAAGGAATGGATACATCGTGAAAGCAACCTTAAAATAAACTCCTAAGTGGGAGATTGAATATCAAGTTTGGTGGTATACATCTTACGAAATGAAAATAAAATAATAAACCATTGAGGATCGTGATATAATTAACCAAAAGACAAATGGTGATTGAATTGACTATGTACACATATCGAGCATCAAATAAGCAAAATTGATATCGTGACTTAGAAGCCAAGAGAATTGCTTGAGTAGTTTCACATTCGAGAAGATTACTACAAGCTATCTAATGAATTGATTTTTAATTTTATTTGCTCGTGTATTTGAATAGATAATCTTGCTCAAGACGAATAAGAGTACAAGTTTTGGTGGTATTTGATATATGTATTTTACGCGCTTGTTCATGCTTACAAACTTAATAAGTATTTAGAGTGAATTTCTACTTAATTTATTATAAATATTATTATTGTTGGTAAAACCCAGATTTGAAGGTAATTGGAAGCAAAAAAAAAAAAAATTTAAGTCCACTTGAAGTTAGCTTGGAGCAATAGTAGACTAATTGAATTGTACAAAATTGACAAGAAGCGTTAAAAGATCAATCGGAGGAAAGTCGCAAGTTTCAGAAAGTGAAATTCAACTTTTTATACGTAAACTCGAATTTTTTTTCTTACTTTTAATCATACATTTGATAGCCTAAAAATAACTAAGGAGGAGGGGGGGGGGGGGGGGTGAATTGATTTTTAAAACTTTTTCGAAGAATTAGTCTAAATTCAAGCAAGTAAAGACTAAATAAATTAATTCAAATAGTAAGCACACAAATATGAAAGCGATAAGTAAAATAGAAAGAGGATGCAAACGATATAATATGGAGGTTCGATCCAATGCAATGATCTACGTCCCCCGTACCAAGCTCTCCGGTACCAGCAAGGCCTTGTTCACTATGTTGATTGACTTATGGTGCAATCTAACCATTTACAACGCTTTCGGTGACTTAGAACCAAGGAGCACCAATCATTTTGCAACGTTGAGCTTTTCGGGACCTCAACACGACTCATGCTATTAAGCTTTACGGGACCTCAATATGACCCACACATTAACTTACAACAAGAAACATCAATCCTTATACAATATTGATCTTTAAGGGACTTCAACACGACTCACAATTCAAAAATGAGTTTACAAGTGAAATCTTCTTTTCTTTATGAATAATATATTCAAAATTAAGAACAAGAAAAGAAGAAGGTAAACACTTTAATAGATGGCAATGGCAATGGCAATGGCAATGGCAATGGCAATGGCAATGAATATGGCTCAAGTGTTTGATTTGAAAAACTATGATAGAAATTGATTTTCTAAGTTTAGAATGATCAAAAGTTTTTCAAGTATAAATCAATTTATGAGGATGAATAAATAATGAAGATCAATTATTTATCTCAATAAAAGCTCACTTATTGCTCTTAGAATTGTTAAAATTGAATGAATAGTGAGTTGGTATTTTTAGGAATAAAACAGTTGAGAAACGCCAAACTTTCTGTCCAACCGGACGACCATCCGAACGTCTGGTTCAGAACCAGACGACCCAAACTAGCCGTTAAAGAACTCTGTCAGAACTGTCAAAAAATCGACCGTTACTGACGAACCGGACGTCCGGATGACTAGAGACGGTTTGGGTTGTTTTGTTTGCAATCAATAATTATTTTATATGATGTTTTTACTAGATTTTTCAAAGTAAGTTAGATTTGATAGTTTTCAAAAAATAGGTTGAAAAACTTCCATTTGAAAATAATTTTTTGCAAACATTTTCATAATTTAAATTTTGTCGTGCACGAGAAAATCATTACTTGAGCTTATAAAGTATCATTGCCAAGAACTAAAATGTTTTACCTTTACATGTGATTGTACAATGTCTAATCGTCTTGACTTTGTCGTTCTTTTGACTTGTATCTTGATTTGCGTCTTTTGCGAATCTTTAAGTTCCAATTCGATCGTCGC
>CAIGRB010045044.1:94862-114371 GCA_903798255.1 Fraxinus quadrangulata
TATCTTTTAATGAATAATTATAATAAATTAAGTATTAAGAGATAAATGAGAAATTTTGATGAATATGATGATTTTACAAGTTTGATTCAATCAATCAAAATTTTCAATATGAAGAAGTAAAAAAGTTTATGCAATATAAGTGCAAAGATCTTCTTAAGAAATATATCACTCTTTTAAGATTGATATAAATAAGTTAAGTACAAAGATAAATGAAAAATTTTGATGAGATAAATGATTCAAGAAATTTGATTCAACAATCAAGGTTTTTGTCATGAAGAAATAAATGAAATGAATGTAAAAATGTAAATTCTAAGAAGATTTCCACAAATATATTTTACAAGAAAACTCTCTTATAGTTGTTATAATGAATGCAAAGTGAAGTGGTATTTATAGCAGCCAAAAAGTCAAAATTTCTGACTAATCAGACAATTCATTAGGACTTTCGCATTCTGAACTGAACGACCAAACAACCGTTGTGCAGACGTCTGCTTTGACTTCTTTTCTTTTTTTTTTTTTGATTTTTCCTTTTTATTGGTTTGAAAAATGTAGACTTTTGAATGACATTTTCACTTTTTTTTTAAGGTAATTTATATTGTAATAAATTTGAATAACAAATTGATATACTTTTTTTAAAAATAATTTTTATACAAGTGTTTTTATGAAACAATCTTTTCGTGTATAAAACGATTTTTGAACTATAATAATTTATTGTTAAATATCAAAGTGTTAGTACCTTTATATTTGAAATAAAAAGTTTAGTCTTTGATTTTGTTTCGAAGTTTGTCTCTTAGACTTCTCATCTTGATCTTTTTTTGACGTCGTCTCTCATGCTTTTGATCTTTATCTTTTTTTGACGTTTGTCTTTTAAGCTCTCGTATCGAATGATTAGACTTGAATGCTTAATTTTATTTTGATCTTCATTTCGAATCCGATTTATAACGTGTTGATTTTGGAAAATGTTTGATTGATTTTAATATTGAACTATCATCACTCAAAATCAATAGTTAGAAATAATATTAAATTTGTTTGTTATGATCAAAACATTAATGATGAAATCAATCATAAGTCAACAACATTCTTTAAAAAAAAAAAAAAAGGGAAAAACCTTTTCACAAGATTATTTCGAAAAATTTATATCAAACATGTTTAAGCAAAATCAAACTCTATTGTTGTTGCCTTCCCTCATATGGTCGGGCTACAGAAGATTAGTACGTCTTGACTACATTTCAAAATTTTAAATTTAGTTGAATCAGATGCTTCTATTTTCAGAACCTAGCTAACCAAGGATGAGATGATTTTTTTTTTCATATTTTAAATCGAATAACGCTATTTGTATAGAATTGAGTTACATACATATGCAGTTTCCAGCCTTCCCTCATATGGTCGGGCTACAGAAGATTAGTACGTCTTGACTACATTTCAAAATTTTAAATTTAGTATGCTTCTATTTTCAGAACCTAGCCAACCAAGGATGAGATGATTTTTTTTTTTCATATTTTAAATCGAATAATGCTATTTGTATAGAATTGAGTTACATACGTATGCAGTTTCCCAAAGAGAGCGGATAATTTTTTTTTTTTTTTATTGAAAAAATTATGACTCAATAATATCTTATCACATTACGTGTATATAAACTATTGTGTACACTATTAGGTACATGTAGTACAACCGTTTTAACTCATACCACCACTCTGTACATTAGTTGGGAAATGGACACGATATAAAAATTTAGTTTGCTACTGAGTGAATAAATTGGGGACTGATGCTGAAATTTTCTCTTGTAATTAAAAAATACATAAAAATCGCCCAATCAGGTTTCGGGTTTTATATTGTTTTATTTCAGGGTTTTGATTGATAAACCCTTCGCCCGCCCTCTCACGGTTCTCTCTCTGTACTCCATACACACAAACCAGAGCTTCGGCAACTTTCAGTCGTAGTGAGAGAGCGAAAACTCAGAAACAAACATGGGTTCAGAAGCAGGAATACACACAGACTCGACTAATTTGAAATTGAGAGAGCTTCTAAAGGAGACGCAGCTCGACTATTCCCCGGAAAACACTAAAATCATCAACGACGTCGTTTCCGCCCTCAAAGAAGCCATTGATCAAATCCCTGAAGACCTTCAGGTATGTATTCTCAAGATTTCACTTTAAGTTTTTCAATTTATTTCGCTTTTTGAAAAAAAAAAAATCGATTTTTCTTTTTGTACTGCGTTTTTTATTTACTTAGTTGATTTAATTTTATGGGTTCAGCTAGTACTTGTTGTAGGTTAGAGCTGACGTAGTTTTTTTTTTTTTAATAATCTTTATTCTTTGAAAAACAGTTTGCAATTTTGTTGTACTACGTTATGGGTTTAGTAATTGTTTTAATTGCTCCGGAATAAGGCTTTGAATGTGCTGTACTACTGTTTGTGTTACTAATTCGTTTAATTTTATGGCGCAACAATTGTTGTAGGTTACAGCTGACACGGCGCCAGGATTTGTTAGAGACATTGGCGCAGATAAAGTTGAATTCAAGTTCAAGAAACCTGAGTCTATAGAAATTGGGGGAAGTTATTCATTTCAGTGCGTTGCTAAACCGGATGTACATGTTGATCTTTTTCTCAGGTTACCCAAGGTATTTATTCTGTTCTTCATTTGAAGAGGAAAGATTCAGCCATAGATTTTTTAAAAACAATAATGCAGACCCTGTTTCCAGTTAGACCTGACATTAATTATGTTGCATATTTATTTTTTTATATTTGACACTGAATTGAAAATCTGCAGTATTGTGTACGACAATAGAATTATAAATGTATTTTACAGGCTTCAATGTTTTTATACTGATGTAATTGTAATAGGGAAATGTTATATATTTTGAGGTACGATAGCTACCCTTTTGTCGGAAAACGAACTTACTTATAATGTCCAAAGGACTCTACTGGTAAATCAGAAGTTATTCTGTTGACATATCTTCTTTGAAATGAAATAAAGGAACACGAATGAAAAGATATGAGTGGAGTTTAGCCACTGGAAAAATTGAGACATACTCTGCCAACTATACTCAAAGATTCTTTATTGCTTCTCATTATTAGTTGGCTGATCGTTTGCATACATGCCATCGAGATTTTCCTGTTCACTGCATTATGAAATGTATTGTCTCTACAAATTGTGCTTATGATTGACTTGTATTAGTTGTATTAGGGATGCATTATATATTCTTAGAAATGGAAAGTTGCAAGTTTGCACATCATGACAAGCTAATGCAAAAATACTCAAGTGAAACAAAGAATTAAAAAAAAAACCGTGGAAACATTTATGTACCTGGCTGTGCTTAATGAAATCTACGTTGATGTGTGAAGATGATGAATTCACCAGAAACAGGAGATTACTAGGACTTGGCACACTTTGATGCCCAATTCCTTGCTGCAGGACAATGGGAAATTTACTCATGACATGAGTCTGTTTGTAACCTCTATGTAAGGCAAAAGTAGGGTCAATTTCACTCAAAAAATGGGCTCCGTTTTTACCACACCGGAGGGTGGGGGTGTGTGTTGATGTAGGCTTTTGTTTGCTTTCTTTTTGGTGCCCCCCTTTGCTTTGCAGACTAAAGCCCATTTTTTCCCCTTCAAATTTCTGTTAACAAATACTGGACCAGTTCAGAGATGGGGTCCAGATTCGATGCATCAAGCCTATTGCCAAATCTAATGAAATTCAAGAAAAGTTAGTCTTTGTATGGTTTAGTAAGGGAAGAATTAAGATGCCATAGGGAGAAAACGTTGCAGATAAATCTTGGCTGGAGAAACTTTGGGAAGTTGATTTCTTATTCATCGTAAATATCAAGTTTGAGGGAATGCTTTACATTGATCTTCTGGGCCTTATGTCCATGGTAATGCTGCAGGGGTTACATGCTGCAGTAATTGACTTGGGGGGAGTAATATTGGTATTACAGTACTATGCTTCTTATAAAACAGTTAGAACTTGATTATATTTTGCTTCTGTTTGGGTTTCATTTTCTTCGCTTTTTTAAGTCAAACATTAATTTTAACCACACATTTTGTAGGACCACAAAGTACCACCAATTTATCAATTACTCATTTCTTGAAAAGTAGAATTTTAGCAAAATAAAATGAAACCCTAATGGAGGCTGCGATTGTTGCAGTTGATGCTGAGCGATTTTAACTCATGCTTTTGTGCTATATCTAACATTTGCATGCAACCTTTTTTCTTGCAGGAATGCTTCTATGAGAAAGACTATCTAAATTATCGCTATCACGCGAAAAGATTTCTGTACCTCTGCATCATCAAGAAATATGTTAAACTTTCTTCTATTATTCAAGAAGTAAAATGGTCAACTTTCCATAATGAGGCCCGTAAACCTGTGCTGGTTGTGTATCCAGGTCTGTAGTGTACTGAATATCACGCTCCTTTCTTTCTTTAAATTGAGTTGTTGATCTTTGGGCCAATCACTTTTATCTCTGCATTTTTTCTATATTTTAGCTGCACGTCTCCCCGGAAATGCTGCTTTTTGTGTCAAAATAATTCCAACGTCCAAATCCATATTTTGTGTATCAAAGTTGAATTTACAGAGGAACAATGTTCGCTCACTAATTCAAGGTATTGGGAGTCGTTTTCATGATACTTACCAGCTTTTTTCTTGATTTTAATTGCTAACTGATTTGTGAACCTGCATCAAAATTTCAATACAGAGGGTGTTTTACAAGCTACACCCAAGTACAATTGCAGTATATTAGAGGACATGTTTCTAGAGGATAATTTTGAGTTTGTTAAGAGGACTTTTATGGGATGGAAAGAACTGGGAGAAGCATTGATACTGTTGAAAGTAAGATAGACAGTATGGTGATTGTGATTCTGTTCATGCAGCTCCACTCTATTGAGATATAATGTCACGTTTTTGTGTCATGTTACAGGTTTGGGCTCGGCAAAGAAGTTCGATATATGCTCATGATTGCTTAAGTGGATTTCTAATATCAATCATCATGGCATACCTTGCATCAAAATCTAGTAAAAATCGCATCAACAAATCAATGAATGTAATTCAGATTTTGCGCATCACACTGGACTTCATTGGTATGTGGCTCTCTTATATACGTGCCTTATAGCTGCATTCATCATGATGATACATGTTTATGTCACATTTTCTTGAACGTGTTCCATTGATGGACATAAATTTGATGTTGATTGGTATCAATGACAGCGAAATCATGTCACCTGTAGTTATTACGGAGTGCGGTGACTGAATACTTGCGGTACATAATGTCTTGCTAATTATTTTTTACTTAACAATTGGAGTTCCCCCAATTGTGAGATATTTAATCTTATTTTAGGATGAAGAAAAGGAAAATGACATGGGTTTAATGCTCGACATTTGACTCAGAAGTAGCTATGTCAACGAGCCGAGCCCGAGCCCAAAAAAATTTTTGGGCCCGAGCCAAGCCGAGCAAAGCCTGGCCAAAAAAATGAGGCTCGGCCCGCTAAGCTCGTATATTATAAAAAAAAAAATTATAAACTGCCCAGCAGGCAGCTGCTGGGCAGCTTTAAATTTTCTTTCTTTTTTTTTTAAATATTATACGGGCCGGGCCAATGCCCCAAAATGGGGCTCGGCCCGAGCACCGAGCCCGAGCCGCTTTTTTCTAGCCGGCGAGCTTTTTTGTCATCCCTACTCAGAAGTACCAAAAGGGATACATTTATTTCTGAAATGTTAAAACTATTATTGCTTATTGATAAAATTTAGACAGGTAATATCTTGATAGTCAGCCACATGGTTTCCTTCTATCCTTGTCGTCCTTGGTTTTTCAGTTTCTTTAAATTTTAATCTATGAATCTGTTGAGGTTGAACTAGTATTGAATTGGACGTACTGGTTAAAATGTTCAATGAAGTACATGCGTTGAATTAGTTGATTACCATCTTATGTGGTTGATATTGGCCAGTAGATGAAGATTATATGACAGTTGCACTAAACTGAAAGAATATGACAACTGCATTGAACCTTTTTCTTAAGCTGACAACCTAATTTCAAGTTGACTCTGTAACAATACGGCCAGCTAAGTGCTTTAAACCATACTCTTCCTACATGATGTGGAGTAAGTTAGAGTGGCAGTGCCAGTTGAATAATCTTACCCGACTAACTATACGCTCTTTTGGAAAGTTGTGTATAAACAATATTATTGTTAATTAGTGATAAATATAAGTCTATCATGTTCATCTTTGCAGCCAATTCAAAAGTATGGGATCATGGGCTCTACTTTCAGCCTGAAGTTGAAAGCAACATTTCACATAAGGTATTGCCCTATGTTTCTGATCCTTTTCATGTTATTTTGAGAGCTTCATCTGCTTCTACCAGTGTATTGCTTCCATGCTTCTTTTTATAGCTAGTGTCTTCTGTAAGATCATGATTAGGGGGCCTTTATTGTCTGATTGAATTGGATTTTATTTCTTTTGACTAATCTGACTGCTTGTCAACAGAATCACCTATTCTCTTTTCTTGAATTATTATGCTTTTGTGATATGTCCTGTCCATGCATCCTTCTGGGTGTTCAACGCTTGCTGTATCTAAATTAATAGTGGAGACAGTATATTCTGGTTTTCGTTGTTGAACATGAATACTGATTTCAAGTTTGTAGTTGCAGGATAGGAGGACAGAGTTTCAATCATTTCCTGTAATAATCTGTGATTCATTTGGCGTCAATTTGGCATTTCGGATGTCACCATGTGGTTTCCAAGAGGTACAATGTTAGCATATTGAATTGTTTGTTCCCTGCTTCTGAAGTGGATCTATCTATCGTTCCTTTTAGATTGATATATGCTACTGTCAACTGGTGATAATGATTCTATTCAGCTGCGAGATGAGGCTGCTCTTGCTCTTAGTTGCATTGATAAATGTAAAGATGGTGGCTTTGATGAGATGTTTATGACCAAGATTGATTTTCCTGCGAAATTCGATTATTGCACAAGGTAAGGTACATCTTTATGAGGTCTAATAGTTTTAATGCTTTGAACCTTTCGCCCTGTACTGTTATTGATGGTGCAGTTGGGAAGTATTATGGATTCTTTAAACATTTGACAGAGTATAAAGTTAATTCTCTTGTATTTCATTAGCATCTAGCTTCTTGCCACTTACTCACATGCTAGGTTTTAGGTTGAACTTGAAGGGTTTCCGTGAAGTCTATTCTTGTGGATTTTGTTTGGATGAAGAATGTTGGAGAACATATGAGCAGAAGGTACTCTCTATAATAGATCAAGCGTTGAGAGGGAGAACTAAGCTTGTTCGTGTTATCTGGAGAAATACTACTTCTGAATGCAATATTGAAGATGTATGATACTCAACAATGATGTACTAATGTGATCTTTGAAATTTCATTCCATGAATTGGATATATTTGATACGAAACATGTTGTCACTGTCATATAATCTAGGGTTTATCCACATTAGATGGAGAGGCATTGTTCATAGGGATTTCAATCAACTCTGTGGAGGAAGCATTTAAACAGGCTGTCATGGGTCCAAGTTCGGAAGAGAAGGATAAGGTGGTAGATTTCAGAATGAGAAGTTAATTTTATTAGTACTTTATGCCCATTCTAATTTAATTATTAATGGTTTTTACATCTTACTTTAGGCTGTTGAATTTCGAAAGTTTTGGGGGGATAAGGCAACACTAAGATGGTTTCGTGATGGTAAAATTGCTGAAGTTGCAGGTGAGGCATTGATATATCTGCTTCTCTTTGCTGCCTGGTGTGAGATCACTAATTTTTATATCATATGCTTCTTCGGTTACCTTAACTGATAGTATGGGAGCACGAGGAGTCGGAAAGGCATCTCATCATAAAAGAAATTATGGAGCATGTTCTATCACGTCATCTTTCCCTTCCCAAAGAAAATATCATTTCCATTGTAGATCAACTTGATTTTTCACTTTGCCTTGGCAAGAAAGGTATGGCTGCATATGATGAAGTTTTTTCTTTATGGCTGCATGTGATGAAGTTTTTTCTTTCATTCTTATGAAAAGCTTGAAGACTATGCGTGATCATTAACATGGATTTATTAGCTACAGATCCCATATCCTTGTCAGCGAACCTATTGAAGGCATTCGATGACTTCTCAAAACATTTACGTCTCCTTGATGATATTCCTCTGAGGGTCTCCAGTGTGCAACCTCTGGACTCAGGTTTCTTTTTCAACTATCTATCTCTCCACTTCCTAGCTAATACATATAGTCACATGATCATACAATTTTAGGTTTATCGTGGTACTGCAGTTTATCTTTTCACACCTTCAAATATGATTGATTGACACCTAAACTTCAAGCTGAGGTAGACTAGCTAAAAACGTTGACTTGGTGCTTAAGCTCCTTTTATTGATTTGCACGTGGTTTTTAGGCTGTCAAATAATCATTATTCCTCCCCCCCTTCCTCGAAAAACGTGTATTTTTAAAAGGAAATTATTTTGAAGAAAAATGAACTCCAGCAGAATGAAGAGACCGAAGTAAAACAAACTAACCCATGATTTTTTTTTCTAAATGTTCTAATAGTCATAGAAAAATAAATTTATAAGTATTGCACAAGTACCAGGTAAAATGCTTGACCCAAATTTGAACTGCTCTTGTAGCCTTCTACTCTTGTGCAAGCTCATCCAGATTATATCAAAAGCTCAGGTGTTAGGCAGTGTTTTCAAAACTGCCTTCGTTCTACTTAGGAGCCTTGAAGCTTACAATTTGAGTTCCCTATGTCAAGGCTTCTACTTTGACTTACTAGGGCGCACTGTTTTGTACCAGTCTCAGTTTTTGCGGCTTTTGTTTCTAATAGACGAGAAAATGTTAAGAACTTCACAAGTTGAAAACTAGACTTTCAAATTTGGTCAAATGATTTATTTTGGATCTTTTAGATGGTTTTGGTTTATTGTGCTTGTAATTTTGTATTCTTGTAACTTTTTTAATTATGTATATTTTAGGCTTATGCCTCAAAGCATCTCGATGCACGGTGTCAAAACAACTCGATAATCGGTTTAACCTTAGCACTTTGATTGTTACAGTATAACACACTATTTTCATACTTGTGATCCAATCCTTTCAAAAATGACCGCAACCATATCATCTCTATGCTAGCTTCCGTTAAAGCAACATACTCAGCCTCAGTAGTGGAAAGAGTAATTATCTTCTACGACTTAGACATCCAACTAACTACTGTACCACCAACGCGTATACATATTTAGTAGTCCTCTTAACGTCTACATAGCCTTATAATTTCAAATTTGATTTTCTGAAACATAAGGCTAAATCTGAAGTACCTCTAGTATTTTGAGATTCCACTTTACTGCCTCCTAAGAGCATCTTCAAGAGACTCTCTATTTTTAAATAGCATATTCTATCATTTGGAGAGCATCTATAAATTTAGAGAATTAAAATTTTAAAGTACTCCAACAAACTATTTATATTTAACACTTAATTTTACTATTCCCAAAAAATATTTATTATTTTTCTTTATCTTTTATTTTAACTAGCTTTTCTTTAAATTATTTTATTGTTTTCCTACATTGAAAATTGAAACACTTTGCATGCATTTAATTATAGAGAGGTTGGAGAGAATTATTTTATTGTTTTCCTACATTTAAAATTGACACACTTTGCATGCATTTAATTATAGAGAGGTTGGAGAGCCAAACTCACTCTCTAAATTAAAATGTTATTTAAAGAGTCTCTTGGAGCATTATTTTAAATGTTGACTCTTTAAAATAAAGAGCATCTCATGTTTAAAGAGTTTCTTGGAGATGCTCTAATGTTGTTTGCGATTTACTTACAACTCCATGTGCTATGTCTGCTCTTATACATACCAGGGCATACATAAGACTGCTAATAACAAATGCACAAGGCACTTTGGCCATGTAGGCTCGCTCCTACTCTGTAGAGGGTGATGCTAATAACTTTATTCACCATTTCCTGTGATAATTTCAAGATGTCATTGTCCTTAGTAATTCTCATTCCAAGGATTTTTTTCAACACCCAAGTCATTCATTGCAAACTCCTTAGATAACTCATTTTTCACCTTATCTATTTCTAGTTTGCAAGCACTTCCAATCAACATGCCATCGACATATAGCACCAAGATAATATAAGAGTTACCAAGGTTCTTTACCTAACAACAATAATCCCCCCGACACTTTCTGAAGTCATTACTACTCATAAAACTATCGAACTTCTTATATCATTGTTTTGGAACTTATTTAAAACCATATAAACTCTTTTGAAGTCTGTACACCATTTTCTTCTTTTTTTTGTATTTCGAACACGTAAATCTTTTCCTCCAAATCACTATGACGACCTCATAGCGGAGGTGGATCGGTACTAGCTCTGCGAAGTGAATAATTTGGCTCCACAATTTAACAATTTATACATAAGAATCTAAAGTTTTTAATAACTATATTATATTCTTTTTTCTAAAGTAGATGAGCCGTCGGTACATAGTTGCTGGTTGTGAGAACAACTTCAATGTTGCCCTGACAAGAAACCAAACTTCGACGATCTTCCCTCTTGCTTTGCCATCAAGCTAAAGGGACTAAAGAACTAGGAACAATTGACAAGGATCTGACCTTAAATCATTTTTGTCTTCGTCATTTATTCCTCTTCTTTATCTAGCCTCATCACATCAATATGGATCAAATAATCCATTGGTGTAAATTTAGAGATAGATAAAACTGCTTCTTACCTTATTTTTGTATGAAGGATCTAGTAGGTTGAGTAGCGTTTGCTATCTTTTATTTCTATTTGGATTTTTTATGCTCCTAATGATTTGGGGCATCCCGACAATAATATACCTGCTAATCCGATGTCCCCCCCGCCTCATATTGTGCCGGAATGGTATTTCCTACCGATCCATGCCATTCTTCGTAGTATACCTGACAAATCGGGAGGTGTAGCCGCAATAGCACCAGTTTTTATATGTCTGTTGGCTTTACCTTTTTTTAAAAATATGTATGTACGTAGTTCAAGTTTTCGCCCGATTCACCAAGGAATATTTTGGTTGCTTTTGGCGGATCGCTTACTACTAGGTTGGATCGGGTGTCAACCTGTGGAGGCACCATTTGTTACTATTGGACAAATTTCTCCTTTTGTTTTCTTTTTGTTTTTTGCCATAACGCCCATTCTGGGACGAGTTGGAAGAGGAATTCCTAATTCTTACACGGATAATTAAATTAAAAAAANTGGAAGTAATGACCTAGTAATCCCTGATCTAGGGAATGGAATGAGTTCATTAAACAACGGGGCAAAACAAAGAGCTTGTTACACACATTATCCTCATCATCTACAATTATATTTCTGCTTAGTAACACATAGCTTCAATAATGAATTCCCAAAGAAATACAAGTACTAGCAATTTAGCATTTGTTCACAATGCAAAACACTGGAATATGGTATTCCAAGACTGTTGGTGTTACTGAGTGAGTTTTTTATTAGGGGGAGAGAGAGGGAGGGAGGCCTTCCACCCCACCCTAAAAAAAGCAAGAATATGGCATAGGAAGACAGTGTTTGTGTTACTGAGTGGGTTTTTTAAATGAAAAATCACAGTATTGTTGAGTGGACTTTTTGTGAACAATCACACTGTATGATTGAGTGAACATTTTGTGCTTACCCTTACACACAGCTTTCAGGTTAACATCTGTCTTTCCCCCTCGACCTCATCCTTTGGCATATGAAGACAGTGTTGGTGTAAAGCCTCAGAAACTCACTTCAACCTGTATACAACCACTTGAAGTCATGATTCAGGTATGGATAACTGATTGCATTTGTTCTGTTTGTTTGTTCTTCCCAATGGTTCTGAAAATTTCTATTTATTGTTCTTATAGTTGGAAGGTTCAGGAAACTGGCCGATGGATGACCTTGCAATGGAGAAGACTAAATCAGCATTCCTTATGGAAATTGGTGAAAGGTTGGTTTGGATTAGATTTTTAATGTGGAAATACTTGCAATATGAATGATTCATCTATTATATTATAATGACAGCCTTCAGGACAAATGGGGGATTAGTTGTACAGCTACAGAGGATGACGTAGATGTTTTCACGTCTGGATATGCTTTTCGTCTTAAAATTTTGCATGAGAGGGGTCTGGGCTTGGTGCAAAGGCAAGGTGAGAAACTCTTTCGTTTGATAGTCAAACACATTCTACGGGATCTTGGGGTGTTGTGCTTACAGGAATGAATTTCCAATTCATAGGGAACGCTCATGTGAAGCGGGTCCTATCCTCGGACAAGAAACTCTTTTTACGTGGTCAGCATTCCAGCATGATCAATGGTTTGCGAGGTCGTTATCCAATATATGGACCAGTTGTTCGGTGAGAATTTGAGCACACTCCCACTCCCCCATTGCTTCCCTCGGAGCCAGTTTTGAACCTTTTTTGCTACTCTGTGCAGGCTAGCAAAACGATGGGTGTCTGCACATCTTTTCTCAGACTCGTTGACAGAAGATGCCATTGAGCTGCTGGTTGCTTATCTCTTTTTGAAGCCCTTGCCATTTAGACCTCCTTCTTCCCGGATAACTGGATTTTTAAGGTTGATTCCTTTTTCACGTATATAAGTCATTTATGCATACTCAATTCTCTCTCACTCTCACTCTCACTCTCACTCACTGTCAAACACGCACGTGCATACACGGCTTCTTCCCTATAAAAACATTTCTTGTTGAGGTACTTCCTTTTGAAGTCTTAGTGAAATGTGTTGTCCTTCTATGCTTTATGCCATTTGAATTCTTTGTCATGCCTTAAACTTTGGTTAGCCTTAACTCTATTTATATTCTTATTTTATGTTGTATTGTCAACTTTAGATTTAGATTTGTGGTAATTTTGTCTCTTGCCTTATTAACCAGTCCCTTTTTTCTGTATTACTGAGGTTAATCTTTGACGTTGTAAATTTACTTATATAAAGTTAGGGACATAGAAAACCTGATTGTCTGTAACTGTGGTATGGTTAGGATCTATATCACTACTATGGGATATTTGTCTATAACTTTGGCATGTTTAGGAAATTCTGTCACTACTATAGACATTTATATGTTTTGGATAGTTGCTTTTAACCTTGCCGTGGGCTTGTGCACATTTTGGTTTCACTTACCTTTTGCACACTGGTATATCTGATCCCATCAAATGGGAGGTGGCAAAAGGATTTGCGAAGGAATGGGATTGTATGATTTTACTGTGGTGGGATAGAGTTGAATATGCTTGAGAAATAGGAAGACTTCTTATAATTCCATCTTTCCATTTTGAGACACGCCAGTGGAATTCTTCAATGACCGCAGTGAAAGTATCATCTAAAACCTCCATCATTCTTTTTTCTGTTTTATACTTGTCCAAGCATAGAAAGTTACATATAGCGTGTTTGGATAGCATTGAGGTAAAAGGGAAGGGAAGAGCAAGAAATACCTAGTGTTAAAACATGTAGAACAATTTCGTTTCTCTCCTGTTCCCCTGTTATGTATCCTAACACTAAAGTCAGAAATCCTCCATTCCTTTTGGTTATCCTGATCAAGATGAATCTTGAGAAATGTTGCATTCCCCGCCCTTGTTATTAGTCTCCACCGTTCTGCCAATTATAACATCAAATTTACTTTAAGATTTGAGACTATGATTTGGATTAATTGTGAGTTTCATGTTTTTCCATGCAACAGCCGTTGCAATAAAAGAACCTAACAATGATAGGCTCCTCCGCCTTCTCTCTTTTTTTTTTTTTTTGCCCCCCTCAAATGATTGTGATATTAAGACATTCCTAATGCATGCTGTTCCTGCTTAACTTGCTTTGTGAAGGTTGATTCTGATTCTCCCATAAATTAATTAATATCTCGTATGTACATTGACGTGGTTGCAGATTCTTACGGTTACTGTCAGAATATGACTGGAGTTTTTCTTCATTAATTGTTGACATTAATGGTGATTTGACTCCTGAAGATGGACAAGAAATCAATGTAAGTGCTGCAGCTCAAGTAGTTGGCCATGAGTGGTCTTTATTAGTTTCTATCTTCACCGTCCTTTCATTTCAGTGTATTTGTATGAAATAATGCTCCATACATTTTGTTGCATAGGATAATTTCATGTCAAATCGAAGAGAGTACAGAGATAATATGCAGAATATAAGCCCAGCCATGTTTGTGGCCACAGCTTATGATAAAGCATCTGAAGCTTGGACCAGGGCCTCACCAACTGCAGCAGTGAGTAACTCTTAATATTTTAATTTCTTTAATCGTAATTCTAAAAATTATCTTATTATATTGCTCGGAAGTTGTGCTATAAGATTCTGCTTGTTAGAGTTGCTGATAATTCGCAAAAACACGTTTTTAATGTAAATGATTTCTGACAGTTCTTTAATTCACTCACTCACTTTGTCTTTCCAAATATATGTATTTCTTAAAATCTATCACAACTGGAAATAACAGTAGACATTTGTTCTCTTATTATATGTGGTTGAGAATTGAAAATGGGTTTTACTCAATTGCATTAACATAAGTGGTGTTGATATATTAGGAGCTTAGAAGATTGGCGACATATGCAGCCAGCAGTGAAAAGTTATTGACCAGTCTCATTATGCAGAATCTGGGTGATTCTTACAGATGGGAAGTGAGTGGAATGACAAATATTTTCCTAACAATTTTTGTTCCTTCTGTTTTTCCTTTGTAACGATGTTCTAATTTTCTCTTTTGCAGTGCCTTTTCCGCACGCCTTTGAACAACTTCAATGCTGTTATTCTTCTCCACAGAGATAAATTGCCTTTTCCGCACCATCTTCTCTTCCCGTCTGAAATCAATCAAGGTTTTTATGTCACACCTTGTACACACTCATTGAGCCATAAATCTGTACGAACACAGAAATGCAACTGTTTCTTTGCAATTTTGTTGAAAATCTATACTCTACATTTGATGCAGGGAGGCATGTTTTGCGTGGGAATCCTAGCAAGATTTTCCAGCCTTTCTTGTTACCTGGTGACCTCAGGGGAAGCTTGGAGGAAATGAAGAATAAACTAATGGTGAACTTCGATCCACTTAGACGTTTTACGCTTGACATTGAGGCAAGTAATGTTAATTCGGCAGATTTTAAATATTACTTGCTATAACTAGTGTTTCACAGGGATGAACATTCTAAGAGATCTTTCTTTTATTGCATCTGCAGAGAGAGTTTCCTGATAAGTTCAAGGTTTGGTATGATACTTTGGGCGGTGATGCTGTTGGTCTTACGTTGAGAAATAAAAGTTCAAAGGTAAATTGGGGGTTCGATTATGAGGCTTTGACAACATTTAGAGCATGTATGGCTAAGATTAAAAATGACTTTTTAAGTAACCGTTTTGCTAAATGCGCTTTCTAAAAGATGCTGTTTTTTAGTACGGAACCTTACTTTCTTGCTATAAGTTTTACTGTAAAAAAGAAGTTTAGGCTTTAGCCTAACATGCTCTAATCTGTAGTTTCCTTGTTGATTCTTGATTGTGCTTGCAGAAGCGGGGAAGAGATGAGAATTGTGAGGATAAAGATCTAGTCGATTCATTGAGAGCTGTTGGTGAGCTCGGGAAAGGGTTTGTTAGAAATATATATTTGATCAAGGAATAACTGAGGAATAACTATTCATAATTTGGTCTTTCTTTTACCGTTTTATGCATGTTGCAACTCCTCCCTCGAGATTATTGTAGTTAGGCATAGGTTGCTGATGAGCAGCATTTTCGTGTATCATTAACGCGATGTAGGTCGTGTGGTTTTTCATACCGGACTAATACTTTGGTTTTTATACATGATAATGTACCGTTCAAAGTATACACTTTCTTAGTTGACAGTTTAAACTAAAGTGTCCATTAACGTGCGAGAGATTTGGTTGGGGGTTTCTTTGTTGGGATTTAGAGGAGAAAAACCCCTTTAAATTTCATTGATATTAGAATTAGAATTAGAATTATTTTGTGATTCTCTCGCTTTGTTTTTAGTGTGGGATTATATTTTACTTTTCGTCTCATTCTTACTTTTCACTCACTCAAATAAGTTTTCAAAGGAAAAATTGGGTTTAATTAGGATCCCTTTAATAGGCGAAGGTGGAAAGGAATTTTAGAAAATAAAAATTCATCAAATTTATAGGAATTTGGTTTTTATGAAAATAAAGAAAATGCAGTTTAAAGTGGTTGTATTTTGAAATTTGGTTTTTATTTTCAAGTTGTAATCAAACGGTCAAAGTGGAATTTGTTTTTTTCGAATGCAATATTTTTCATGGAATTCGTTGCAATCAAATAGGACTTAGTAAATTAAGGGGAAGAAAAAGTGCCTTCTATACTTTGATTGTGGAATGGCTAATTAGTTTATATTTTAGGGCACTCGATTTGTAGAGTCAAAAAAGAAATTTTCTTCCTTTTTTTGACTAGTAAATTTCTTATTCTGAATGCGCGGGTCTTATAACTTTACTTTTCTGTTTTGTTTTTACGAGCAAATTTCTTGTACTTGTATGCATACCACGATATTTTTTGATCGTGGGCACCTCTCTTGTGAGGAGTTGTATATTGGGTGTACAAATAGCATTTTCCTAATATTTTCTATTTTATTTATTTATTTTCAGTTGAGATGTCCCTGATTAAAATCAAATATGATAAGAGAGAGAGAATAAAAATAGAACTTAAACATAAAATACATATCATTATTCGAGAAAATGTAAGAGAGAAACATAGTTTTTTAGTGGAATGTGATACAAATGACATATGGCGTGACTTTTAATGGTACTCGTATCACGTAGGCATATATGACCGTCTTATCGAAATCTTTCTCGTTGTTAAAGCGATCGAAGGTTTATACTGATATAATTATTAACTTCGTTTGAAAATGTTGGTTTTTTGACGATTTCTGAAGTTTTAGATCTTATTGCGTTGAGAAATAGAGACATTTCACTTAATGTTAAAATTCAATAGGTTGGTCTTGAATTTAGAAGTGAAAAGAATATCTGCATCAATAATGATAATAAACGAATTATTTTCTATCTAAATTATTTTTCTGTAAGTTTTACTTAATAAACCCTTTTTCGGAAAATTTAATTAATTTTTGTTTTATTTATAATTATAAAATAAATTGCCAAAGGAAAAGTAAATTGGTCCCATGGTCTAGTGGTTAGGACATTGGACTCTGAATCCAGTAACCCGAGTTCAAATCTCGGTGGGACCTTGCTTTTCGTTTTTTTTTTTTTTTGCCCTTTACACGCAAAGATGCAACTTCTTCTTTAACATTTTTCCTCCTTGAAATTAATTGATATTTGAGGCTCGTTTCATCACAATAATTAATTATCTCAACATTCTCGATCCAGATTTACACCTAAAATAATTTTTCTAAAGTTTTTTTAAAACCTAGTTAAATCGAGAAATTAAAACTAAAAAATAAATAAATATGTATCTTACATCAAGAGAATCTCGAACATGTCAACATAGCCCATGTTTGGTTCGGATTAAAATTCGATTTTAATTCAAATATAAGTCAAATAATCAATATTAATTACATCTTTTATGGTCCCACAACTTTTCAATCACGTTTCAAAAACTTCTATCACAATCTACTAAAAATCTAATTTTAATCTTCACCACAATAACAAATTAATTAAAGAAAATTAACAGCTTGATTAGTCAAAATGAAAAATAATTTTGGGTTATTCAGTCGCAGTGCATGCAGGGATGTATCAGCTTCTTGTAAGCTAACCGTCGTCCATTTGAGCTCACTGAAACCAAGAAAATAGCACAGAGCCATTTGAGGTTTGCGCTGAATTATTATATTTTGATTTTTGTTGTTGCAAGTCTTTAATACTTGTTCACTCTGCAGTTCTGTATATCATGTATATTGCTTATTACCATCACCACAGTGTTGAAATAGAAAAATTTTCTGCCGACAATAAGAAAATGAATTTATTTCTTTACTAATATCTTAGTGCGGTCGGTCAGGCATGATAATACATTTCCTGAACAGTTTTTGTACAATCAGATTGCAGGTGGTGCAAGGCTCACTGGCTCTGTAGCCACCACCTGTTTGTCATCGAATCCCCAGAACTTTGCGGTTTTCATATCATCTTGGACCATCAATCTTGAGAACTCCTCATGATCGTATTTCAGAGTAGCTTTTCCCCCAAATTCACTAGGAAGATTTTCAGTGTCAAAAAAGTTTTTCATTAGCTCCAAGCTATCTTTATTATTTGGGTAGGCGAACTTTATCTTCTTAAAAGTCTTCTGATCCACAAAGTATTTTACAACCTGCAGAAATGTAACAAAGCTAAACTTAAGAGTAAGTTTTAATTTAATGAGCTTTTAGAGGATTAGAGGTTACCTTCCAAAATGCCTCAAAAATTCTGGGTGGGTTATAGAGAACAACTATAGCAAGTCTCTCTGGATAATGATTCTGTAAAATGTAAATGATATCTCGTGCTGTTTTAATTGGAACGTTTGTGTTCAATGACCATCCGTTGAAATCTATAAGCCACGACATTTGTTCTTGCCCTTCAGGTAGGTGTAGAATTGCATTCTCCATTAGATACACCAAGTGGCGAATATTTCCCTCGGGGGATGCAGTGTTCTGTAACAAAAACATGATATAAGGACAGTTCTTCCCAGTCGGTCATGCAGTGTTCAAAGGCATGTTTTGTACAGAATATCCTGTCCAGTATAATTGATGAAAATTGTGGCTTCAGTGTGTCCACTGTCCAGTCCAGTTTGTCAAATGTGCCACATACATTACTTTGGGGGAGAAAATCGATAGGCTAACCTGCTTTCCAGGCCTCATAATAAGGACAGTTCTCCCCAGTCGGTCATGAAAATTAGCTTTGGAGACTTTGCCAGTTTCACCCTCATGTGCTACCTCATGCTGACATAGATTCGAGAAATTAGATAGCAGACAAAACTTGTAACAAATGAACAAGATTAAAAAAATTAGACCTTTTCACAATGAAGGTACAAGTTTGAACCAACTGTGAACTGAAAAACGCATAATTCTGCTACAAAACCACACAAATTGCACCATAGACAATTCTATTATATGACAGTTTTATTATGTCTCAACACAATTTCATTTAGACCTTGTTGGCCAGGAAGCAATAATCCGTTTCCCTCTCTCTTTCTAATGTTAACCTATTAGGTCAAGTAACCTAACCTTTGTCCAACAAGTGTAGGTCTTTTGTTGGCTTGCCTAACACTTTCTTTACAAAAAGAAAATAATATCTCGAGGCCTGAGTTTACAATCGAATAATTAAGTATGTGAATATCCGAAACTTCTCAACAGAACTAAGAGTGATACAAAGGATTGAATAGGCTACGAGCAAGCCAAACATGTTGTAATAGTATCGACATTAAAAGATGAAGTATTTTTCCTCAACACTGAATGAATTTAGTCCAAAATGTATATCGTCACTCCCAACTCGTAAGGGTCACTAAAGCTACAATACGCGATCACATAAAACTAAAATTTTGGGCACATTGATACTGAAAATGAGAGAGAGAGAGAGAGAGAGAGAGAGAGAGAGAGAGAGAGAGAGAGAGAGAGAGAG
>CAIGRB010045044.1:114453-126888 GCA_903798255.1 Fraxinus quadrangulata
AGAGAGAGAGAGAGAGAGAGAGAGAGAGAGAGAGATGTTATGTTAACTTACCCAACGGATTTCTTCTGGCTTGAAGGTTGATCTCCACTTAAGAGTCTCCTCCAACATTTTGTGGGCTTTATCAACATTCCAATTTCTAGCTTCTAAATACCTTCTTAGACATGCATCAGTGCAAAACTTTAAGCTGCGACCAGATAGTGGACCAAGACCTTCCCTTAGCTCTTTAACCTGTTTGGATGATAAATAAATAATTTAGTTTTTTTTCACTACACACCTTGTATTGACTCTCCTTTAATTGCAGCATTTATGTTTATTCTCTTCAACATTGTGAAGAAAAACATCCCAGTTTAGTTTCTGATACTTTAAGGTGATCGAGCTCGTGGCTGCCATAAACGAGCTCTGTTAATGTCAATCAGGATTCCGTTAAGTGAATTCTTATTCAAAACTTCATTTGGTTCATTGCTGAATTTACCAAAAGATTCTAAGAAACTAAGTAAGATTAAAATTTTACAATTTATGCACGTTGGCCTTGAAAGAAATTGATGCTTTATGAGCCAAGGATTTCTCTTTTCGTTTTTACCTTTGAATCCTGTGCTGCAGCATCATTCTCCGGATGATTTTGAGGCCTTCTCCTGAACATGGACATGTCGACTGACAATTTGGCGTAATATAAGAACTGAAAATACCAAGGTACGTTATTTAAGAAATTCGGCTATATGGATAATTCAGTTGTTTACCAGTTTGTTCAACTCAACAATATATCTACCAAAACAGACAATGATATCAAATATTTTCAACCACATCATGCCATATAAATTTTGGTATGGTCTTGCAGTCGACCTCTCCTTCTCCTGACTTGGTATACATACTGGGATAACGTTACTCTGGTAATGGAAGCTTCTTTAGATTTACAAAAGATATCTCACGGCGATGATGAATATTTCCGGTCTTTTAACAGTAAAAATGAAAAAGCAATACAGAGTTTGAATCCAGAAAATGAACGAAAAAGCTAATAATCAAACGGTGCATGATGTAGGATCAAAGAACGGCATGATCGACTTAAATAATTAATCAATACAAGAAAAGAAAACCAGAAAATTACACTTTAACAAAATTCAGACGATAATAATATTGCCAATACAAGTAACAAATACCTGAAGAAGAAAATATGAAACTGCAAATTGAGAGGGCGATTGATCTCTTTTAAGCAAATCAATAAGGTCAATAAATTCAGTGGGGTTGGATGTAGGTAAGTGGGTTGATGTTTGTTGGGGTGGTTGGGGTCAGGTGGTGTAAACAAAGAATTCAATTCCTCAACAATACCCAGTGTGAAGGGTAAAGTAGATGTTGGATTAGTGTGGCCAGATGTCAAAGTTTTCCAAACCTCAATTAGGTCGCTATAAACTTCAATTCAATCACTACATCACATTTGGTTACCTATGGTTTCCAAACTTGGACAATTATACCGTTCTAATCTTCAATGTAGCATACTAAAAACAAAAAATGTAAAAAACGAAGGTGTTAGAAAGTTCGTTTAGTTTAAAAAGCTAAAATGTGTATTTTATTTTATTTTAACATTTTTATGACCGACGTTGTGGTAAGTAGACACTTCATGTAAGAATTACGTGAAAGATTCATTACGATATGACTATTAATTAATTAATTTCCATCAATTTAAAAGATAACATGTGCAAGAGTAGTAAAACTTGAAACTAAACTTGAAATTCAGTGTTCCAATTGAAATTTTCTGGAATGTTCAGTGACTTCAAATAAAATTTACCAAAGTGTGTTACTTCCTCACAAGTCTAGAACATGGAATTTTTCCGTTTGATTATTCAAAAATTTCAAAGTCAGTTGTCAAAACTCAATAGTTTTGGTCAAAACGTCTAGATCAATCTTTTAAAAGTCAAATTTTTTAAAGATGATTTTGATTATCCCTTTTCCAATTTATTTACAAAGCCTGCTTTTATGTTTACTAGTAATTAATGCTGTTGTAAGGGGGACTTGTGATTTTATGTGTAATGTTTATACTGAATCATTGATACACAAAGGTTAGAACGAGAACGTGAACGTGAACAGGAAGGAGAAGAGGGAGAAAAGAAATAACATCTATAGCATAAATTTCAAGTCATCTTTATTAAAAAAATTGAGTTGGTCAAGTTAGTCAAGTTGACGTTACATTACTAAACATTCAAATATTCATATGTTACAAATTATTTTTCACATTTACTTCTTATATTTAAACGAGGATGATCGATATATTTTAAACATTTGTATAGTAATTCCTTGTACAAACTAAAGAAAAGTGTGAAAGCGTGTGAAACATAGTAAATTGGCGCAGACGGAAAATATTGACTGAAATAATGCCCTCCAAGTTTGAATAAATTGGGGTCATGTGAACATTGGGTTAGTTAGTTTCTAAGTCAAACCCTCACTATAATATTCATATTTTTGTTTTTATCTATGCAATAATTCAAACTATAATCACAAGAACAATAGTATCACAAAACATATACATTTTTAATAGGACTCCTGGTGTAGCCGGAAAGCATGCACTATCTGGTTGCTTCAAGCAAAATATTGAGATGGATTAATCAAATTAGAATACTCTTAGAAACTTTTAAATTTAAAAAAAAAAAACAACCAATAACAATGAACCATAATGTGAATATATGACAAAATTACTTCCTCTCTAAACGTCACAAATTTAATCGAACGATGAAATTTAGTCGGGTTTCCCTAAATTATCAACAAACTCTCCAGCACATTGAAAATCTATCCCAGAGTCATTCTACTTCCCCTATTAGAGTATCTCTAATGCTTCTGTGGATTGCTAAAAGAAATTGTCACATAAGCAGAAATAGATTTAAACAAATCATCTCCAAAAAAGAAAAATCAGATATTATCTAGAAGCCTATTTGGATTCAGAGACGCTAGCTCGGCAAAAAATATATTTACGTTTCAAAATTATATTTTCTATCCAGATTAAGATTTCTTTTTATTTCTATTTTCAGAAAATAGAAGACGCCTACACACTAGAATCAATTTTTTGTTTATTAATTTATGTAAATTTTATGAATTGGAGTTTGAATTGTTGATAGCATGTTTACCTTTTGTAAGTGTACTTCAAATTAAATAAAGTATGATCCACTTGTGGTGCATTTGAACGATAAAACATTTATTTCTCTAATCACCTATGCATTTATCGGAGGAGCTGGCCCTTTAGCAATGCAAGGAACAAGTAGAAGATGGAGACTTCAACATGCCCCATTAGGTACATGTCAAATTCATTTATATTTTTACCAAATCTTTAATTCGTTCACAATTTTCATAATTCATAAATGATTGTCAATTATATTTCAATAGACTTTTTCAATTACCATTTTAATTTAGAGAGTATGTTTGACTATCCAAATTTAGACAGCCAACTCCACTCTTTGCAATTAAATATATTTAAAGTATTTCAATTTTCAATAAAGGAAAATAATATAATAATTTAGATGGAAGCTAGTGAAAACGAAAGATAAGGAAAAAATAATAAATAGTTTTTTGGAACAATAAAATTAAGTGTTAAATATGATGATGTTGAAGTATTTAAAAAACTTTACTCTCTAAATTTATAGATGCTTTCTAAATTGTAACATAAGTTCTTTAGAAATATAGAGTTTCTTGAAGATGCTTTTGAGTACCACTTAAATCGATATTGAAACACAAGTTGTATTAAGTAGCATTACTTCATGTACATCCACCCATCCATTGACTTTGAGACACCATAATGAGCATCCTATTTCACCTAAGCCTACCTCAGGCTCATATATATAAATTATTATAAATACACGAGTCATTTTATTCACATATGTAGACGGGCCCATAAATCTTAGTCATTTATTTAGGTTCATTTCTATTTATTTATAATTTTACAAATTTATAAATACTTGTTAAACATATATTTATATTTCCCAATTATGAAGTATACACGCATGTGTACATAGGAAAATGAATCTAGATATCACGTCCACAAGAAGTCATTACCAGCATGCATAAATGTGGGGAAAAATTACAAGTGAACTCTCAAACCTTTTATTACGTTGCAAACTACACGTTAACCTTTCATTTTTGTGTTCGTAATCTCAAACCTTTCACTTCAATTGTAACTAGAGACCATTGGATAGAAACCGTTCATTAATCCATTAGTCAACCCTAAAATTAGAAATTTGGCTCAAATTGACAAAATAAATGAAGGGTAAAATAGTCAAATCATTAATTTTTTATTTAAAACTTAAACGCTTCTACCCTACAAACACGTGAAACTTTACCATGCCTCCACTAATTGCACTAAAATTTGTTCTTTTTTCTCGCACACGCAAAAATGAACTATTTGTAGGATTGACCCTGACTATAGGCGACGTAGGCGGTCCCTGAAATTAGAAATTTGGCTCAAATTGACAAAATAAATGAAGGGTAAAATAGTCAAATCATTAATTTTTTATTTAAAACTGAAAAAACGCTTCTACCCTACAAAACATGTGAAACTTTACCATGCCTCTACTAATTGCACTGAAATTTGTTCCTTATTCTCACACGCATAAAAAATGAACTATTTACAGGGTCAACCCTGACTATAGGCGGCATAGGCGATCGCTTAAGGCCTCGTTTTGATGAGGGCCCCAAATTATGTAAGGTTAATTGACTGGTTAAAAAAACTAAAATTATAATTACGAAATTCTTTAAATTAGAATTATCATATGCAAACACAAAAAACCAATAAAATTGAAAATACAATGTCTCTAAAAAACAATAAAAAATGAAAGAAAAATAATTTTAAAAATCTCTATGTTCACCACCACTAGTGACGTTGTTGTCGAAAAATATCTATCCTCACTTTTTCTCTCTAGAAAGAGCCCATTATGTCTCTGTTTGGTAGAAATTAAAATTTAGATTTTAATCCGAATCAAAGTCAAAAACTAATTTTAATCATATATTTTATGGGATCCACTACTTTTCAACCATATATCACATTAACTTTTATCAAAATTTATTAAAAAATTAATTTAAATTCCCATCAAACGGGACCTACATATATCAAGCTTGTCGACTTTATGATTTATCCTTAAGATAAATTTGCTCTCTTCTATTGTGCTTAAATGCAGTCAGCAAATATCTCACAAGATGAAATGAATCTTGTCTCATATGAAGTTAGTACAACAATCCGTCAGAGTTCCAATCAACTAAATGCAATATTTCGTACTAAAAAAAGTATCAGAATTGAGAGTGAGAGTGAGAGTGAGAGAGAGAGAGAGAGAGAAGTGAGATTTAAACATGAATTTTTGCAATGAAAATTGCATAATTTTTCTTGCAAAAAAGGCATGTTATTTATAGATTAATTCGTTTTCATTCGAACAGTCTACGAGCCTTTTCCAAATAGTAGTGATTGTTTAGACAATCTCTCAAATGAACAAAGGCGTCTGCCCAAACTGAAAATAAGCATTTGTTATAGTCGACCACATACATCAATTAGGAAAAATAATTGTCGATTACATGCAATCGTAGACGTTGATTACGAAAAATAGATGTTGATTATTCCAGAAAAATTCTACCGAAATGGCCAACGATTGAAATTCGAAAGACCGTTAAAAATTTCTTCAAAATATATATGTAAGACGAGGATACACACCGCACCCAATCCCAACCCAACCCAACCCAACACGGATCAAGTCGGATTGAACTCAATCTAGGACCCAACCTAGTACATGTATCGTGTTGAGCCAATCAGATGGTAGCGGCGGCGTTCGTGTGGATTTTGGATCAAACTCAATAGGATCTTGGCCCTCCAATTTCAAAGACTAGTGGTACCAGTCATCGGGGTCCCATCCCATATACCAAACTTCTACCATATCAATCAAACAACATTTTCCAATATTTCCTAAGTGAAAGTTTTAAATTATTTAGATTCTCGTCCGAAATTACACAATTAAAAACAACAAGTCATTTTTTAATTATTTTTGGATGGTTAGTCAAACAAGTCAATTTATCTTAAATTTGAATATCACAATTAATAATTAAAGCAGTAAAGAACACCAAAGATGATCACGAAAAAACAACTGCACAAAAACTCCGGACATTTTGTAGTTCATAATTCACTAAAAATCGAAACAAACTTACAGTACGTTCCAGACCCGTCTACCCCGTAGAACTTTTAACCCCAATTCCTGCATCTCTCTTGTTCCTATTGGAGGTGTGCTCATTCAAAACAAATCTCGACTCATGGTTCATACATTAGCCCTTCTGGACTGGTGCTCCTGAAGCCAGATCCTGACTCCTGGTACTTCACATTTTCTTCCTGAATTTGTGCTTCTGCAACAGCTCTCGATCCTTGGTATCGATTTATTTCTGGCGGATTAGGTGGTTTGGTGTTTGATCAAAAGATTTTGTGTGTTTTGATCTGTGTTTCATATGAAATAATATGGCTTGATCAATAAAATATGTTTTGCATAAATTATGGATCAAGTGATATGTGGTGGTTGAATTTTGGAATTAAATAATGTTTTAGATCATCAAAGTATTGATCTCTATGGGAAAATATGATCCAACACATCTCTAGACGTTCATAGGTATTTATAACAGGTAGTGCTTTGGATGAAAATGAACTCAAAATCAATTTGAAAATCAAATATTACTGTTCATTGGATAAGCACGTAGCTCGAGTTCTAGGTCAGTGACAACTGAGCAGTTGTCAATATTTTCATCATAACTTTCTCTCCTGATATATCCGATTGAGGTGGTTCGAAATGAGTTGGAAAGCTAACTCAATGGGCTACAATTCTTTTAGAATAGCCTTGTCCAAAGTCTAATGTTTTTTATATGAAAATGCGTTGCAAATTGCGATTGAGAATTTGGAGCATAACTTGTGTGTCTCTTTAATACTATTTGGACTTCTAAATACATTTCCATGATCATATGTGTTCTTCTTGGACTCGTTTAAGACTATACTACAAACTCAACTCTTTTGACTTTAATTAGGGTTCAATAACTCATATTTTGACTTTGATTACTACTCCATTAACTCATAATACAATTCAACTAGAACTTGATTTTGACTAAGAAAATTTTTAATTACAAATTTAGAAATTGTTAATTATAATTTGGACTTAACACTATGAGACAGGAGTTAGCAATTCAATCAAATTTGCACTTGTTTAAAGTTTGAAGTGAGTAAATTAAAAATTAAATATTTGGTTCATTTCTTAATGATTTTCAACAAATAAATATATCATGTTAATCACCTCGCATAATATAACATAGTTACAAGTAGCATAATATAAAATTATTTTTTACAATCTCTCACATTAATGACATATATCGATTTTTTCAAAGCAATGAAACAATATATACGAATTTCGAGTAACTCACTTCATAAATGTGTCCGTGTACATAAAAGTAGCAGTAGAGACTAAGCTGAGAATATTTTGAGTGGATAACCCGTTTGCTTTTGAAAAACAACAATATTAAGCTAAACATTGTTTCTAAAAGCTTGAATTTCCCTACATGAATCCCTTTTTTCTACTTGGTCTACTAGTCTCTCTCTTCTAACGCGTTCTACGTGGATTGAATAGAGCTTTTTTCAGGTCCATCCAAGACCTGCCAAACCAACCAAGATGAACCTCCATTTTTATAATTTAGAAGTTGCAAAGCATCGTGATGTTATTAGAGGTAACACTTCTTCGATTATATTTGTTATAGATAATTATATATAATTGTAATTGTTATCACTTCTACGTTCTATCTATCATACCATAGAAGTCTAGGAGATGAAGGCCTCTCGTATATTTCGTATCGTAGGCGTCTAGAAGATAAATGTCTCTTGTATATATCGCACCATAAAAGTTCAGAAAAAACAAAGATCTCTTGTATCTCTATCTCACCATAGAAATCTAGAAGATAAACGTCCCTTGTATTTCATCCTAGAAGTTTAGAAGATAAATGTATCTTGTATCGTATATAGAGGTCTAGGAGATAAATTTATCTTGTATACACTTTATATTCGTGTTGTTTGATCAGTAAAATTGAGTCTCGAAACATTTATTCACAGCAAATTCCACAGCTGTAGCCAGTGCATGTTATAGAAATTAATTATAAGCTAGACAATGTAGTTGGGCCTGGACCCATAACTGTCAAATGTAAATGCCGAAAATGTAGTTAGCGGTGTGACCTAAGGGTCGAATTCGACCCAAAATTGGAGACATGGCGATGGAATTCTCGTGATATGAAATAATAGAGACTGAGAGATGGTAGGTACAAGTCTGAAGATACATCACACCGGTTTGGACAGGCGTGGACGGTAGGTAGAAAATAGATGAAGTGACAAAAGACCAACGTGGTCCACGCTTCTGTAGCCCGACCAACAGCGAAATGCCATGGGACAATCGATCAAAGAACTATACATTTATTTTTATTTTTATTTTATTTTTTTTTTTTGCATAAGATCACCCTCGTTTTTTGCAATTACAATAAAACATCTATAAAATAATAATGTTGGGATTAAAAAAATTTATTATTTTACTCGATTATTAATTTATTGGTAAATGAATATTTATTAATTTATAGAGTATTTTATACTTTTATAACTTGTATTATATTTTCCTATAATACATGTAAGCACACAAAAAGGCACACACATACATACATTAAAGAGAAAACACTGATGTACATTGCTTCAAAATTTAATATTTTAAAATATTAATCGTTCAAATTATTTCATGTATACATGGAATAAAGTTTCTACAGTAATTAGTTTTAACTCTTAACACCCCCAGTCATTCTAAATTTCATACATTTTTTCTACTATGATGTTTCATTTGAAATGAGTTAAAAAAATATGCAAAATACAATCAAATGAAGATATTAATATTGAACCAAAAGTTAGTGGGGATGAAAGAATCAATGGATTGCGTGCAACTATTTTTGGTCTACGCTGGGTAAAAAATATGATGGATGTCGAACACATTTTAAAATATTCTAGTGAAAATGATGCAGTGATAAAATTTCATAAGCAATGAAGATATTATTCAAGGGGTACTCAATACATCTATCAATTATGATCATGATCCATATATGATAATTGTGTGTTACCCACTATTTCTTCAAAAGAGGCATTTCAAGCAGTCGTAATCTTAAATAATTAATTTGTACAAAATGAAAAAAATATGTCAAATGTAGTATGTGCATTGTTCGGACAAAACTTGTAAGTGTATATAATCGTTGTACAAGTAATAAGATTTTTTAGTTAAGAGTATCGTTCTCACGATAAATAATATCTAATTTGTAGTTCAATAACTACTATTAAATTTGAAGTGTGGTAATATCAAAAGATATGGATCGTATATTATTTATAATAATCCTAAACTAATAAAGCAAATAAAGTGTTTATTTAATATGTAAATGTTTGTATTGGAATCGTGAATCTCCCTATTGCCATTTAATTCAATTCTTAATTCGTAATATAGTAAATTCATGCATTCAAGACAATCGATAATTCACTGTTAGTCAATATTCTTTTCCAAAATATATTAAACATATGTTTAACACGATTCGATCATATTCCCAATCTGAATTCATATGAAAAACATGCATTGATTCACGGGATTTATCTGATGTTTTTGTTGGAAAATATATGGATTGGCAAATAGATTTTTACTTGTGTGTGTGAAATTAATCTCACATTGTTTGGAGATTGGGATTTGAAGAGGAGTCGTAAAAGGGATTACAATCTCAAATTGATTAGAAATGAAAAAATGAGAATATATGGGGACTATAAATAGTACCATCCCACGATGGAAAAGGAAAAGAAATGTGGCAATGTAGGAAAACTTAAATAGTTATCCCACATAAGATAGAAATGAGTTTGTGGACCAATTTATATATGGGTTAATAATTTGTAAGGTGTAACCATTTGTTGTATAGAGACTCCTCCATGACCTACGCGCCCGAAGGAGGGGTGCAATTCTTGGACCGACTTGGCCTTCGAGTCTTGAACTTGTGTGGGCGCGATCTGCGTACACGAATGTCAGATCGAATGAGTCAAAAATTGACCACAAAGTGCAAGCCACATTTCAGAATTTTTCGACACCCTTCTTTTCCTAATGCTCGATAGTGTACCTAACACAACTGCAATTGTCGTCACTTGCATTAATGTATTGCAATTTCTTTTAAAACTACCATTTTACCTTATATATATAAATAGAAAACTTGGCTTACTACGCTGAATCCGTACTCGAAGTGCTGTTCACGTGCACGTTGCACTACTCTCGTTTTAATTAACCAAGCGAACTTGGAGTCAACTGCACGCCTAAAACCAACTCTGTTTATATTTATTTCTGAGCAACAACTACGAAAATGAATACACATAAATGGAGAGGTGTAATAAATGAAAAGACTGGAAAAGAAAATGGACAGTTTCCGTGGGAGCTTGAGCTTGAGGTTTGATGAAATTAGGTACCCGTCAAAAAGAGTTGGGAGATCCAACAGTTCATTGGTGGCTTCAGATGTTGCAAGAATTACTTCTTACGAAAGGCTTTCGGAATCTACACGCTATGAATCAAGTACTGGCTGTTCGATGAGGAGGAGAGCTTGGAGTCGTGTTATGAAGGTCTTTTCTTTCAAGAAAAAGATTGATGGACAAACCACCACACCACGAGGGACAGAAGAGGCGAAGAAAAGGCGGTCTTCTTGGCTCCCCAATCCTCATCAAAGGTGGCCAGTTCAAGGATGGTAGATGGATTTCTACACTTGAATGGAAAACTAAAATCGTGTCCATTGTATATTGTTTCATCTCTTTCAAGTTTCGCGCTCTGTATTTTGCTTTTCATATGTTTCATTCATAATGGAAGTTTTTTTTTTTTTTTGTTTTAGTTGTAAGACAACAAGGACCTTGCTTTTGTTTTGCTAAGGTTTAAAAATAAGTCTAAAAGTTTTTTTTGAAGTTACTCTTTATTTCAAATTGTGACATTTACTCATTTTAAGAATATGAGTTACATATTTTGTAAGTAATTTCTTAACTTCTTGTCAATACAATCTATTTACTTAATAAAAAAAATTTATTTGAAGGTAGGATTAATGGCAAAATTTTATTTGAAGGTAGGATTAATGGCTATGTACAAACTGAGAACTTATGGCAGAGGGCCATCCCCTTTCAAACCATGGGACAAATTTTACGTGTGCAAACTTCAAGGATAAAAACTATCTGCCCTAGGCCGAAGTGTTTTCGCGAATCCACGAGTATTATCCATTTATTCGTCACTCATTTTTATTTATTTATAAATTAAACTATTCGTGAATTCTTCCCAAACTGAGGCTAAAATATCAAACTTTGGAACATAGGCAATGTTGATGCTTCAATCCAGTGAGGTTGAGGTGGTAAGAGAATTGGATTGGGGCTTGTGAGGGCAAAACTTGACACCTATGTAAAAAAAAAAAAAAAAATTTAAATGCCATTCTGATCATCAAGATAGTTAATGTAATCTGTTGACTTCAAAATTCGATCAAATCCAGATATAAACAAAACAAAACAAGCTCCCGTCCACCTCTTTATTATCTGTACATTAGGACGATGTGGGTGTGTTACATTCTCTTAATTAAGTGGATTAATATTAAATGGCCAATATTTGTCTGATAGTGGATCGACATCAACTGTTGCATTCTCAAGGAACCCACTCAGGTAGTAAGGGAATTGGTCTTTCCATATCAATTATTTTCAGTGTCGAACAAGATTGTTGGCAATGACAAGTGTTGAATACTTGTCTTAATAGAATTTTTATCCAGAACACTTTAAAATCTTTAATATTCATTTCTCACCTAAGGTTCCCGTGGAAGCCATACAGATGCAGGACTAGACCTCAAACTCCATGGAATATAGGAGTTTCAAAGGGGATTCCAAGTAATTTTTATATTTTTTGCCATTTCACGTGTAGAAACTTGATAAATTATTTTATTCCAAAGAACTCCTACTAAAAATATATCCCAAATATTATCTAAGTACTCCCTTCCTCTTTTTAAGGTGACTTCACAATAAATAGTATCTGAATGAACCCCCTTCCGATTCTTAAAAAATATTTATGAGTTAAATGTTTCATTGGTAATTGAACTTATACATATCACGCTTTACCCCCTGAATTTTTAAATACTTTCGAATGATCACTAAACTTGTACATTCGTCACCATTAGTCATGGAACTTTAAAATACTTTCTAGTGGCCATTGAAATTCAACATGTTGCACTCAATCACTCACTCACTCACCGTGTTTCATTAATCGTTGAGCTCATGCCTCAATTACGTTTTATTCATTGAACTTTAATATGTTTCTAAGTGGTCATTGAACTTCATAATGTTTTCGAGTAATTTCTGTGAAATTCGACATAGATTAAAAATATATATATATA
>CAIGRB010045044.1:130013-140029 GCA_903798255.1 Fraxinus quadrangulata
ATATATATATATATATATGTATATGTATATGTAAAAGTTTCTCAAAATTTTGTTACTAATTAGAGACAAATTTTGAAATCTTATTTTTATAATATCTGTCTAGAAATTATTACCATGTAGACGTTTATAAAAGTGTTCAAAAGTTATTAAAATTTGAATACCTAAAATATACAACTAAAAAGTTTAAATTCAATACACTTTTTAAAAATTTAAAAAAATACATCAATTTTTAAAAAATACATCAATAAGCTTACATTAATACCCTAACTTCGTAGTTCATTCTTCGAGTCGAATTAACGAATACAGAGAGATCGTAATCAGAATGGAGTGCGTGGTTCAGGGCATTATAGAGACTCAGGTAAATTTGTATTTTTGCAATCGCATTTGAGAATTTAGTATTTAGGAATCATCTTCCTTTGTTTATATTTAATTCCTGAGTAAAAACGAAATTCAAATTTGATCTTTGGGTTTGTTGTATATGTTTTTCTTTAAATTGGTTTACTCTTATGGCTAGGTCTCGGAGCTTAATGTTGTTCCAAGTTCCAGAGCATATTGCTTGTTAAAATTTAGGAAAATATTTTTTTGTGGATTTTTTAATAATTTTGCCTTCTTTTTTTTTTAAATAAATTGATTTGAGTATTTTCTTGGTGCCAATCATTTCCAAACGCACAACCCACGACTCATGTTTGTTCAGGATAGAATCTCACATTAAATAAAGATGTAAATATAAATCAATTTATCCTCTTATTGATTTTTAATATGGAACCTCAAACCTTAATATGGTATCACAGCACATTAAACTCTAACGAGCAATTCGATTTGGTTAAGACTCCAAAAGCAAGCATACGGATTTCAAGATTGGTCTGTTCAAACGAGCCACCATCTTGTAAGGACATATTAAAGGATAGAATCCCACATCGAATAAAGATGTAAACATAAACCAATTTATAAGGGTTTGGATTACTCCTCTTAATAAGGTTGACATTTTAAGATTGAACTCCAAATCTTAACAGTGTTCACCCCTTTCACCATGTCTACTAGGAAGAAGAAGAAAGATTTTACTTTGTCATTTGTTGTAAATAGGAAAATATTCTAATCATATCAATCAAGCATTGCAAGACAAAGAAAGGCTAGTAAGTTTTCTACGGCTTGATGTCCATTATGATAAAACAAATGAATTTTATTATCTTCGTGAAGATGTGAACTATGGTGGTAATCAATATTATAATCTATATTTGGTGAAAGTGCTGGAAGATTTTATTTTTGTTGATATTCTCTTCCATTTGAAATTTTGTTTCCTGCGCTTGAGGTATCATATTTATAATGCATAACATCATGTCATGCAGCATGTTGAGGCCCTGGAGATCCTTCTTCAAGGACTCTGTGGAGTTCATAGAGAGCGTTTAAAGATCCATGAACTATGTCTCAAAAGCAGTCCAAATCTAGGTAATTAATTTTCATTTCAACTTCTAGTTAGGTCTAAGCAATTAGATTTGTGTTTGAGTAAAATGCTTTCCTCTACTGTACATTTTTAGTGAGATCTATAAGGAGTACTTAGCTGTCTGAATCAATTATTTGCCAATTATCTTGCTTGTTTAGCATCAATTGAAATTCGCATACAATGGTTATTAGATTTCGTTGCATGTGATTGGCTGTCAGATTTCTTCTAATCTTGATTACATGGAATGTTATTGTCACCATCGCAACAATACATTTATTTGAATTGTTTGTCTAACTCACTTGATAATTACTAAACATAAAGGTGTGCACTCTTCTCTTCTCAGGGTTAGTAGCTTCAGAGGTTCGACTCTTATGTGATCTTGAGCAGCCTGAACCGACATGGTAAGAAATTGGGTCTGTGCTGCTAGGTGGTTTTATCATTGACTGTTTATTCAGTGTGTATTGATATTAGAGAATGCTCAGGACTGTCCGACACATTGGGGGTGCAATGAGAGGTGCTGGTGCAGAGCAAATTTCAGTGCTGGTGAGGACTTTGACAGAAAGTAAAGTAAGCAAGAATGCACTCCGCTTGTTTTACTCGCTTGGCTACAAGTTAGACCATGAGCTGCTGAGGGTGGGATTTTCCTTCCATTTCCAAAGGGGAGCTCAAATAACTGTTACGGTGTCTTCAGTTAATAAAATGCTGAAACTGCATGCAACCGATGAAGCAGTGCCTGTAACACCTGGTATACAGCTGGTTGAAGTGACAGCCCCTGCATCATCTGAGAACTACAATGAGGTTGTGGCTGCTGTATCATCTTTTTGTGAATATCTTGCACCGTAAGTGCCTTCATATTATTTTCATTTTCCTGCTTGTAAATGTATCTTGGCTCTTAGATTCAGAATTTCAAGTCCTCTTTAAGTTAGGAGTTACAGTCCACGAAAGGAACAGAATATTTTTTGAGATCCTGACTATATATATCCAGCCTAGCCTTGTGCATTTAGTGATGTGTTCCCTGAATATGTTCAATGATTGATGCTATTTGTGAACTTGTTGGAATTTTGCTAAAAAGGGCTCAATTGATAATGTAGACATTAGTCACTTGCTGACCTATGTGATTTACATGTGTGAAATTTTTATAGTGCATAGAAAGCATATTTATGGGCATCCAAATTATTTAATTGTCTTAAGTGCTGCCGCTTGGTGGTCTATGAATTTTGCCTTGACATAGTTGCATCTTGATTATTTTCTTCTTTTCTTATCCTTATTTTGATTTACTATAATTTCTATATGATGTGGAGACTCATCAAAATCAGTTTCATTTTCAGGCTACTCCATCTTTCAAAACCTGGTGTTTCAATGGGAGTTGTTCCTACTGCTGCTGCAGCAGCTGCCTCTCTGATGTCAGATGGCGGAGGCACAACATTATAGCTGAGTTCGTAGAAGTTGCAAGGTACTAACAACTTTTTATGACAGTACAATGTTTTATCTTCTTTATTTACCTGCCTTGAAGCTCATTCCATGTCCTTTGACAATAACCACATGAGAATGCACTCGCCGTATTTTTATTTTATTTATTTTTTGTTTCCTTGTTCAGGTGGATGGGGATGGGAAGGAAGTGGTTTAGCATATCCTGTTATCATCTGGCCTTTTGCATTACTGAACTAATCATAGCATGTGTATTGTATCGGTTTCAGGCTAATTGATTAATTGTTTTTATCTTTTTTGTTTTACTATACTCAGAAAAGCATGTCAATTGGGTGCTGTCACGTTTGAAATGTAGAATGTCTTATATTCAAGGTCTAATAGGCATGGAAGAATAATTGGGAAAATCTTATCGGTTACAAGAATTTAACTTTATGTTGGGAATCTTCTATATATAGTATTTACTAATAAAAATACCTGTTTATTTGGAAGGTTTTAGGGATTCCAGGACTAAAAACAGCAATACTAAATTTGCAATCATATAAAATAATAGTATTTCAAGAGAAATACGTAGACATGTGTCAAGTGTAACATCTTGATATAGGAGTTGACCAATAGTTGATTCAAAACTTCAGGAGCCAATGTTATGTTAATGGCTATGATGCTTGGACTTTTGTGTTTGGACGACGTACCCATGTCGATATAACACGATGTGGGTATGTATTCCATGTCAGATCCTTCAATTTAAAAGTGGACATGACAGAAATATGGAAGGGAGATTGCTAAAGAGTGGGCCCATGATTTTTAAAGCAATAAAATCAATTTTGAGGCATAAAATTAAGATTTTGAAGGCATGGAACCAAGGTCATTTAATGTTAACCTCCCAAAAAAGTACATCTAAAATTATTTGTATATAATATTCTAGGAGTTTTATGTTTGTAGAAGTATCCACTTAATTGTGTCCAAACTTTGGATCATTTTTAGCTAAATTTTCGTATTCTAAGTTTTAGAAGAAAATGATACAGCTCCTAGATATGCACACGTACCCGAGTCGAGTAACATAGGTTAATGGGTGCTGTGATTGCATCAAATAGTCCTCCCTCTCTCTTCTGCCATGTTTCGGATGCTTATCATATCTTTAATTGGTTTTCCCTTTTGAAAACCTTGGCAAATGACATGCATCTTCAGATTCTATGGTATACACCCTAACATTTCACTGCACTCTACTAAAGAAAAATGGGATATGGAAAATGTTATCTGTGAGCAAGATGGCCATCTGTTCTCGTGAGGCCTAATCAAAATAAGAATATGCGCAGTGGGATCTTACCTGTTAGAAGTTTTGTATATTATCTGAATTGATGGTTATGCTTGATACTGGATAAAAGTTTCTTGGTGCAATCGATTAAAGAACGTGTATTTATGTGCCTGCCAACAAAGTGTTATTCCATCATGAAGTGTTGTTTGCTGTCGAACTATAGAGATTTAGTGCAATTTATGTGTTGATAGCCAGGTGTAACGTGCTTGTTTCACAAGATTCCTTTATGTTTTAAATTGGTATATATGCACGATGACTTTAGATTTCATTTCTGATTTTGACACCAAAAGCAATACGATATTGCATTCAAAATCCTCTACCATCAGTTTATTGAATACACACCTGACTAGTTTGTTATGATTTTCACTTGGGGCTTTTTTTATGGTTTTTTGGTGATATTTACTTGGGTTGATCTATCTATTCTGGCAATATTTTTAGCAGAGTGTTTTGGCTTCAGGAAAAAATCCGGACGGGGACAAAAAAAATGTTAAACGTCACTCTTTCAACTCCAGCAGCCTCTCAATTCAAAATCCCATCAAATTCTCATCTTGAAATTCCTCGGCACCCACCGATCTTCTTTTCAACAAAATAAGTCTTTTCTCCCACTACCCAGAATGCAAATGGCACTAAAAAATGTTTCCTTTGATGTAAAATCTCAATATTTTTTACCCCAAAAGCAACAACACGGGTTTTCTTCTTTTGATTCTCCTCAATCCCATCCTGGTAAATCAAGGGTTTTTCCGAAAATTTAGAACTGACCTGGACTACTCGTTATTGGTGCCCCATCATCGTAGACCTACCCAGCGAGCTTTCCACAACTATTGTACTTAGAACTCGGCATGTTTGCATTCCTCAAATTTGAATTTGGAGGAATTGGCGATGCCTTGAAAGAGATGGATTAAATACCCGTATTTAGGAATATTTTTGTATAAAATGAATTTTTCTTTAAGCTGGTCCGGCTACAGTGCTGGGCTAATTAACCAGCAAGAAATGAGGTTCAGGGTGACCTACCCTGACCAATTTGAGCTTACATCGTTCTAGAACTACAAAGATTATCAGAGCACAAACATCACAACATTGATTTGTAGGCAGTTGGGGACACTAGTTATTACTTGGAAAAAAAATCGCAAAAGTTGTGCACGATCACATGGTGGTTATTTTGACCTCTCAATCAGGATGGACCTGACTCGCCAATAGATCCTGTCTCTATTCTTCTTCCGCATAAGTTACATACACACTTAGAAAACATGCATTAAAAGATGAAAGATCGAAGCCTCTTCAAGTAAATGTAGGTAAGGCCACCATCGTACGCACTTCGGCGCTCAAGTCAATAAACCATGTGGTACAATATATATGGTATAGGAGTGACACGAATAGAGACGAGAAGGGGTAATCAAGAATTATATTTGTCAAAGTGAAAATACCCATTTCTTGATTACCTCCAAATGTCACCAAGTGAGTATTTATGTGGGCAACACTACATAAATGAATAGAAGCTTTTCGGATATTTAACACGTGACTTTATTCCAACGACTCATTATTCGAACTCAATCTCTATCACCAAGTCACATCTTATGTATCCTGGTTCTGCAACCCTCGCACACTAACCAAGAAGAGAAAGGAGGGATTTGATTCCCAATCACTCCTACCGGATATCATATCAATTATATCACGTGGTTCATAGTGTTACATTACAATTGGCACGAGGCATCGACCTTCAACCCTACTCTCCTCAGACCCCAGAGGCCTATTCAATCTGGCTAAGGGTTGGATCCATGCTTATCGCCTCAGAGAGGTGACGTGTTCACATTGAATTATGTTTGTTTGAGAATGTTTTAGACGTGGTGTTCATCCTCAATGCCTCAAGACTAAATGCCGTTGAGGTGATGGTAGATGGCTTCATCGCCTCATTGAATAGGTACCTGCATGATATTTTGCTTAGACGTGATTTGCATGTAATCAAAGATGTAACGTGTTACATATTAATTTAACGACTTTGGAACAAATGTTGATCATGTAGAACCTCTATTGGAATGTTTAGACTCGATAATCAATATATGGTCGAACTGAACTAAAAAAGAAAATAGGTGATGTTTTTGTTGTATTGCGTTGTTTAATACTTTCTAGTATTATATAATCTACTTACCAACTAGCTCCATCACCCCCATAAATTAGACGAGTAGTTTGAAAGGAACGACTGAAACCATTCTCACGAGTTTAAATACCCTAATCTCCACAAAAAGTCCATAATTTTTCATGTGTAAATTTGTTGAATTATTTACTCACTTCCGTTCAAACAAAGTCATCCTCAAGAAAAACTAAACAATATAATCAAATAAGTAATGCTTACTAAAATAATATTTTCTAAATATTATAAAGTTAAATACAATCTGTCAACTTACTGAAAAAACACAATTAATAATCTAATTGTAACCGGATCAATTAAAATTCTTATATTATACGCATCAAAGTTTGCAAAAAAGTGCACAGTAAGAAGCAACCACTTGCTGTGTAACATGAAAAGAAAATGACTTTTTTTTTTTTTTACAACTAGACACTTGTTTACGTCACTCAAATGGAATAGACCACACAACCATAATAAAATATGCACTAATTATTCTCTAAATTAGATTACAATGAATACAGGAATGACAATCCAAAGAAACGTATCCAAAAATAGATTGTCGACTATAATAGAGTTTGGTATGTTTAGCATGCCGCACAAAATAGTTAAACTCTCGTGAATTAATTCCCGTTTATCTTTATCTATTTACATCCATGTGGGGAGCGAAAAAAGGGACGGTGTTCAGTTACCAAATTTATTTTGTACACAGTTAATAATTAACATTAACTAGTGATGGCAATGGTCTGAACTGACTCGGTTCATGTACCCACGAGCTCATGCTGAGTTTTCTTTTTTTTCGAGTCATCAAACGATGTTTGGTCACTTCTTTTACGAGCTCGTTGGCTCGTGAATTTAAGGCTCGTGAGCCCACTAGCCTCTCGCAAGAACAAGCCCACCTCTAATATTAACAAAACATTTTCTGCGATAAATTTCATTAACTTTATCAAGGGCTAAAATAGGTTGGGATATTCATGTAGTCATAGCCTTGATCCATTAGAAAAGTAATTCATATTCATATGCACAATTATCGCATCATAGTGACCATAAACAACAAATTTCAAAAGTTAAAACAAGAAACAAAATATTTGACAACCCTAAACTAATAAATCATATCAACATAGAAACTAGAAAAGAAATTGAAGCTAACAAAATGTGTTAATTTATAGTGTCTTTTTTTTTTTTTTTGGTTCTAAAACTAATAATAAAATTTAATTGGGACTAATAAATCAATGCCATGAAGAAATAGTGAGGAGAGGAACATCATTCCAAGCCAAACAGAGAAATCCAGGAGAAGAATCAACCAACTTGTACATTGTGCTGTAATTGTAGTTCCACAGAAGTATCTTAGCTTGGCTCATTGCATAATGGCTCAGCTTTAATGGCTCAAAACCTGCGCTTTCCATTAACAATCTCCAGTTTTCTTTATCTTCCATTCGTTCTCGTCTGCTTCCCGGTTCTTCCGGGCCAACTATGCCGGCTATTCTACGGCCGAGTAATAGCCTTTCAATTTGCAGCCTCTCGGCCGAATCCCTGGTCATATTCGGGTCGAGTGATTCGAAAACCGCGGTATAGTATTTGAGGGCATTCTTGAAACGGTGCAGAAACCCGACCCGATTCAAGCTAACTTCGTACTCACCCAGTGTGACCACTTTCGGATTCAGTGATTTTGCAAGCTCTAAAGCTGCTTCGACACATTCATTACCCTCATCAAGCAGCCCATATAATTGAAGCATGAAATTCACAGCAAGCACCTCATCCGGATCGATCCGGATACTCGACCCGTTAAGCTCTTGAACCTGTATCAAAACAGGTTCAAACTCAAAATTCAGATCCAGCAGCTTGGCAAAGTCACGCAACCGATTCCCAGTAGCCAAAAGGGCCGCTGCCGGAGAATCTCCCAGAGACCGCGCCGGAATACCCGAAATCCGAATTCTTTCGGGTTTTCCGGCGGATCTGGTGGCCAAAGCCTGCAAAAGTGCCGCCCATTGGACTCCCTGAATAATCCCAAAATCAACTATGTGGATTTTCTTGGCCATCTCAGTGGCTTCAAGAATTGCTTGGTTTGCAGTTAAATGAGCAAATTTGGAGTAAGGACAGGCGTCGTTGAGTGCTTTGTATGATAAAGTATACTCCTCTGAGGTTGTATCATATATCGTCGGAATCTTTTCCGCCTGATTTAAGATTCTACAATAAAGAGCTTCAGAGAAATAGAATGATACTCGGTCAATCGGATCGCCGTGCTGGGAGATGGAACCTTTGAGTTGAATCAGTGATTTCGCTGCATTTTCTGGGTCTGACACAGAGAGACAAGCACAGTCTAACAAAGCTTTTAAAATTGGTTTGGTTGAGAATGAAGTATCCGCCGAACTCGTAGATGCTCCGGTAGTGGTGACGGCAACTGAAGCGTCATTTTTGGGTGCTGGCCTAGATGCAACGACTGGAAGAGATGGAGGCGGAGTTGGGGAGGAGGTAGAGACCCAAGCGGTAATTTGTGGTGGCTCGGAAAGGACAACTCTGTTGATATTGGAGGGTGAAGAAGAGTTCATACTGAGTCGACTCGGTGGACAACTGGTGAAGGCATCAGCAGAATAGAGATTAAACTCTGAGCTAGTTTGCCACGCTTCACAATTTGATTGGATATTAGAGCTACCCGTGGAATCTCCGCCACCCATGAAGCTCTCCATCCACTCGTCCGAGTCAAACTCGCCACCTGGCCCACCACACAAATCCGAGAATCGATATCCAGTTGAGTGATGTTCCAGAGCGGGGAAGTGAAAGCCAGGTTCAATAGCTTCTTGTCCAGCGCCCGGAAGCTGGAAAGGGTCGGTGAAGGCAGCAGTTCCAACAAGGCCATAGCTCATAGAGGTGGTGGCAGGGGGGCTCTGGTGATGATGGGCGGTGGTGGTGGGCCATGTACCTAGACAAAAAGGGTTAATGGTAAGGAGTTGATGCTGTTGGTGGTGTTGCTGCTGTTGTTCTTGTTGCTGCTTCTGCTGGATAACTTGCTGGGCAATAGCCATTAGATTTCCACTGTCAGTACACATATATGCCATTCTCCACCCTCCACACTGTATTCACATGCTAAAGAAAGAAGAAAACAGAGAGAAGAGCAAGATTTTGGGAGAGAGAGGAGAGGAGAGGAAAGGGAGGGATTTGCAGAGGCGAGGTAAGGTGAGATTTAAAGAGGAGATTGATTGATGACTGACTGACTGCAGAAGGAAGGGTTAATTATTTTTTAAGATATTACCGTTGTGTAAAAGGAAGTGTTTTTCTTTTTTAATTAAGTTTATACACCAGTTTCTTTCTAATTTTTCTTACTAGCCAATTTGCAATTAGCTCTACTCGTTTCTTATTTATTTAAAATAATCTAATTTCATTTTTTTACTCTCAGGATCATGCTTGTGGAAAGTGTGGTCAAGTTCATGTGTATTTTATATTTTCTAAACCAGCGATTTGCATAGATTAATATTTTAAAAGAGAGAGAGAGAGAGAGAGAGAGAGTGCATCCTTGAACACTGATGATCTTTTGATACAAAAAAACATATGAAATATGTCATATGATTATTCATCAGATGTCAGTGCCTCACTGCCTCTTCCGTTCGGAAATTCAATTTGAGAAGGGAAAAAAATTTTTAAAAAAACTCTACGTTTAAAAGTCAATTGTAGGTGAGCAACTTTTTTTTTTTTTTCTTTTTCTTTAAAAAAAAAAT
>CAIGRB010045047.1:0-23592 GCA_903798255.1 Fraxinus quadrangulata
ACAAACACATCTCACACAATTAAATGGACAAACAACATCATATGGATATCTAAATCAACCCCTAAAGCCATGAAAGTCGCGTGGTCCAACAACAAAATTCGACAACTTCGATGACACCCATGGTCGTGCATCTCTGCCAACCTATTCGCCTCACCCAGGCGCTCCATTCATGGTGAAACATCATCCAAAAATATCTCGATTTAATAAAGGCATGTCTTGACAGCAAAACGTGGCAGTTCATTCTTCTTCAATTGACAAGTTTGGGAATGGTTTTTCACAAAATTAAGAACACACGAATTGTTAGCAGCTTCATACGACCATGGTGTGCCCTTAATTGCTTCAATTGATGCCCCTAATAGACCCAATTTTGGACTGTAATTTTGCACTGAATCGCTTGCTAATTGGGGAAATTATGCCTCTACCAATTGACGAAGTTGGAGCTCCTTTTCCACCAAATTCAACCCACAATCCCTCAGCAATACCGAACGATGACGGGTATACCCTCAATCGATCCAACCGTGTCACAAATTGCCCCAATTTTGGCTTCATCTATATAAGATAATTTTACAAGATGTCTCCCGAATTGATAAAAAAATTCTACTCATCATCTCTTAATCAAAAATAAAAATTGATAAAGATAAGAAACACAAAAATATAAAAGAGTTTCTTAGACCGAATTTAGTGGCAAAAAGATGAAAGTTGAATATTAATAACATAAAAAAGAGCCTTTGTTCACCACACTCGAGAAAAACTGAATAAAGTACAGTTAAATTTCGTTGCTCTAACTAAAAAGAGTTGGACGGAGTTACGTTGAAAGAAATCAAATTAAAATTTAATTACGAAATGAAAGAATTTAAAGTACATTTATCTGATTGAAATCAAATCAAATTATAGTTACCTCGAATGAAATTTACCCATAATCGTTATACACAATTTTTTACGCCTACATTGTCTTTTGTCCATCACGGAGAGCCAAAATTGCTTTGGTGAAAATGTGTGATTGTAAGGGTGAAATTTGTATGATTGTTAGAATCGTTATATTTAAAAGATAAAGCTATATGATAACATGTTAAAACACCCCATTACTCACAGTGAAAACATATTTATTCAAATTTAGTTTGAAAGAGACTGCACCTATTAAAAAAAAAAAGACGTATGCTGCATCATACAGTTCTTATTGCACCATGTGGTAATTTTTTCATCGTCAAAATGTCCTTTTAAGCACAAAATTTGAGCTCATCGTTGTACATAAGAAGAGAGCAATTGGGAGAACTAGCTAATAGCCCAACTGACTAATTTTGAAAAACTACAGAGGAAGACAAACAGATCAAAATACCTGGACTTGAAGATAAGATCCCTATGGATTGAAGACCAACACTCCAAGCTTTTCTAGAATGCAACTTAATCATGCTAACAGTCCTATAAATTCTACTCGATGGTGGAGACGTCGGGAGTTTCAACTGCCAACATTTACAGATCTTGTCACTAAAGTTGCGGTATTGCAAATTTCCCAACTCTTGGAGAAAGTAGGGATGGTGCATCAACAATAGTCAAAATCTTCGGAATCGACATGCCTCCAGAAATTACAATCTCTGCACCATAAACAAAGTGCAAATAGTATTGTTAAGAGCATGTTTGGCTTTGCTTAAATAGAAAAATAGGTTTTGTGAATAAAAGTTACTTTGAAAATCATGTATGTAGAATAAGTAACTTAAAAGATAATTCTAACTCGGTTTTTAGTACATGTAAACATGTAGCAAAACAAGTCCAAACGTGATTAGTTTGATCAACATTCTTACCTATGCCTTCTCGAACGGAGAGATTAGGCCTCATGATATCCTTTGAATTAATGAGAAATATATCTCCAAGATAAAGGTGGTTGGTGGGCAAATAGACACAACAGAGCTCCTCAGCACCTGAATTTTTACGAAGAATAACAGTCGATGTAATGAAGCCAAATGCATATTCTCCAATACGGGGGTGCCTTACAATGGCCACTTCCTTGAAGGCGTGAGAATTCTCGTCTGGACAAGTGATTGATATTTTGATCATCAATAGGCACAGAAAATAATATAATTTATAGTTAATAGTAAATAGAACCTGGAGAAATTGCTGCACTAATTTGTTTTGAAGCAGCATAGATATAGCTCATAATCGGCATTTTTCTTATAAGCCATTCTCCCAATCCGAGAAGAGAGGCACCCAACCACGAGGACATGAATACTCCAACCAAGAAAATGAAAGTAATAGAGGTTATAAAACCAAGTCCTGTTAGAAATATCTTTCCAAAATTAGAAGCAGATACTATGTTAATATACACAAAGTGACACAACAATAGAGGTTCCTAAGAGAGCACAAGAAAAAGACAAATTTTCTCAACTATATAGGAATTTCTAAATCAAGCAGAATCTATCGCATCTACATCGAAAAAAATGACAATTTCATTTTTCTTTGCATATGAAATGAGTAATTAACAAGCTGATAATCAATACTGATAGGCGGAATACTCAGGAATAGGAGAAAAAATATCCACTTGTGGAAATTCAATTGTAAGGATGTGTGTGCTTATTGTTATAGCGATTAAATGACACTTCAGACATGTTTTTAAAATACCACAAGGCATGAAACCTAGCATTAGATTGTAGCCTTCATATAACCATACTTCTGTTGAAGAGATAGCAAGATCCAATGGTTAAAGTACATACCGAAAGTTGTTATTCCCAAATGAGAATAGATCGGGGAGAAAAATCCATCCACGAAATGAATGAACCACCAAGTGGTATAGAATGTGATGGCTATGGGAAGTAAGATGACACTGCAAAAAATGTCAAATCATGTTTTAAAGGATTTTACCAGTATACGAGGAAAGAGAAATAATTCCAAGAACAACCACCCCACGACACCCACCCTGCGCAAAAGAAAAGGAAAAAGAAGGCCAAGACAAATTAAAGATCTCGTCTCAATAAAGCATTTATATAAGGATTATGCTAGTGGTACATCCACATCAAATCAAAAGATGTACCTAAGGGGTTACAGCCCCTCACATGGGGTGTGACCCACTTGTATAAAATATTTTTTTATTTAAGTGGGTCTCACCCCCATGTGAGATGGTATAACCTCTTAAGTACACTCTTAGGTACCACTAGCATAATCATTTGTATAATGTATTCACAATAAAATACTCATAGTTCTTTTAGTGTACATATTAACCAATGATGCATCACCAGTCTATGTTTGACTCGTGTTTATAAATTGTTATACAGACTAGAGCAATTTTTTTTATTTTTTTTTATTTTTATTCATACATTTTGAGGGACTCCTTATCCACTTACACAACACACATTATTAACTATTTATAGTCTAAACTGTTTATAATCAACCCCCCAACATGCTGGCCAACTTTCAAATTCATTGTTAACTTCCCATTTCTGAACCTTTTTCCTCATTAAACATTGAACGTGAATATAGCAGCTTGATGATTGTTTAGCTTAGCAAGTCAATTATAATTAATGCTTCTGCTTGGCAGTATTTATCGTCTTTGTCTGTCCATTTAATAGTTAATTCACCAGCTGTATGAGTTTACATAAAGTGAAACAAATAAATCCACAGATAAGTACATTGTTAAGAGAATATGTTTACTACAGGATATGAAGTGACAATCTTTTATTAAAATACTAGTTTTTGCTTGTAATTGCGGTAGTAACTCCCATTCTAAGTTTTATATTTAACTTTATAATTGCTCCTTGTAACGGAGGTAGTACCTCCATGTTTATAGTGTTCTCATGTAATTTTGGAGGGGAGGCGATAAGTCCCCGTCGTTGTGTACTCTAGCTAACTTAATTTGACTTCCGAGTGACAACCAGGGAAAAATAACACCAATCAACAAATAAAAAGAATTATGTTTCTGCACATAAGAAAAATGCTAATTTCTTTGCAACAATAATTGTAGTTTAGATCGTGACCTGATATGCATATAATAATGGGAAGAGAATGAAAAACTAACCATCCCGTCATGAACTTTTTCGAAGCCCAACTACGAATCACTTTGCAAAATGCCTGCAATGTGGAAAACGAGTCACCTTAAACCAATCCTTCATTATACATGATAAATTCAACGGTGACTTAAACCAAACATAACAAGTACATCTTCCAAAATCCGAATTGTGCCAAAATTATAATAAAATTTACATAGTTTTGCAGTAATTCACAAATAACCATCAATCAATTTTCCTGCATTATCGTATAATATAGTCTTACATTTCTAATTTTGCTTTAGAATAATTCCAATAGAAACGCTTCAGCAGAAAGGAAACGAATAACAGTAAAAAAGTGAACCGTAAACGCAGCTCTTAAATTGAACCCAACGCTTAATCAGGGATCCTTCGTTGTGTTATACCCATTCAATTCAAGCGATGGTCGTATACATATGAATCAACAATATAATAGTATATTATAGATTCAATTTACGTGCATGCATTGCATAGGAAAAGGAGGAGGAATTATGACCTCCTTGCCGGAGTGATGCGAGAGGGAGGCGGCGGATACAGAATCAGAAGGAAAGGAAGATTTGGAACAGCCATTTTCTGAGATTGATAAGCTTCCCACAGGCAATGGTACAAGACGTTCTAGATCTCTATCTTTCTCTCTCGTTCCCATCGATTTCCGTTCCCTCTAACCTTTCTCTCTTCTCTTTCACTAACCAACCTTAATACTACAATAATACGTTAATTACTCTTTATATTTTTTTAAGAAAAAAACAATAGCGAAACAAAAAGGATTGTCAAATTCCAGCTTTCGTATAAAAAATTATAAAGTCGAACAATAAATTTAATTACACATAAATCTATAAATATTATTAACTTACTCATTACTTATTTTGGTGTAAAGAAAGAAAGGCGTTGTTTTGGTTTACGAATTACGTATTTCTTTTTAATAATGGACTATTATGAGTTTCATTTTTATTTTCTTTACTAGCGATTTTAGCAAATATAAATGCTAGAAGTCTTTTCTCGATTTTAAAAGCGGGTATGGTTCGATTTAGTCCAATTTCAAAAGTAACTGAATTGAACAAAGTATTAATGAAAATCTTAGAAATGGACATTAGTTTCATATCCAACTATATAATCAAACTATAATAGAACCAATCGATTTTGATTTTGTTTGTTCTGGCTCTTTATATCAAAATTTTTATTTAAAGTATAATTACTTGTCAGAATAAAAATAGATAAAATAAAATATGAAACTAATTATCATTGTTATAATCTAACAATATAAAAAAAATTAAAAATTAAGCAAGGCAACAAACATAAATTAACTCCCAAGACTCCAGATCAACGAATAGGTGCATAAAAAGTATAAATTAGTTAACATAATATAAACGTAAAATTTGAATAAAAAAATAATTCTTAAGAAAATTCATAATAATATGTTATTAAAAAATGAATGGAGAATTTATAACATGATTATCTTCAACAATCTTGAGGCGATGATCTTGATTATGACGATCGATCACTTTGAAAGCAACTTGAAATTTGAGTTCTTATGAAAAATTTATTCTTTTTCATATTGGTGTTGAATTAAAGTTATGAATTAGTAAATATTTATAAAATCATTTAGATTTGGATGTTATCATCCACTAGATTTTCTTGAAGTATCTGAAAAATGAAATTTTGGCGTGAGATAATTTGGGGGTATGGTATTCAAATATCTAGTGCATCTTAATGCAATATACCAGTAAAAAGAGAAGTTGGAGATAATCAAATTTGCTATTGATTTTAAGGCAGCATCGAGAATTTGATCGAAATCGATCGTTTTTTTATGAATGGTCCTAAAATTGATCAATTTAGTAAAGAAAGTAGAACCAAACCAACCAATTCTACCCAATTCCCAAAGAAAGCAGAGCCGAATCGACCAATTCTACTCAGTTCCCAAAAAAGTGCCCCACCCCTAATCGATTTACTGAATAGTAGGTCATAGATCACGAAAAAACTCATGATTTAAATTAACGAGAAACATCAATGCTATTTGACTACAATTCTTTTTGTGAATGAACCAAGCCATATTTAGGGTCTTTGACACGTCTTCTAGAAAGTCAAAATCTACTTTTAAGATTAAGAAATACAATCGAATAATTTCTTTAGATATGTTTTGACGGGTTATAATAGTTTTTAGATTAAAATTTTAAAGCAAGATGCATTTACAGTAGTAAAGGAGGTAGTTATGTCGTATAATTTATATTCAGTCCATTCGTTAGTGTAATAAATTCATCAATAACAGTAACACAATTGTTAATGCCATACATAATTACGGCCATTAACTTAGTTTAAACCACAAAGAAATGCTAAATATACAAAGGACAACCTAAAATCCAATCTCATTAGTCATTTGTTTGTAACTTCTTAAATTTTTTTGGCAATCCATCGGAATCATTCCATACCATACATTTTTTCAAAATCAAAATCACACTCTCCAAGTCTCCTCATTTTCCTTAAACGCCACACTGAAAACGACCCGGATATTCCTGGGTATCAAACGCAATTTTTCTAGAATCAGGATCTTCAAAGCTAATATAAAAAAATAGCGATTCGGATTAGAAGGTCATTGCTCTTGAGAACCTATCAATCACATCATCCGATGGTCCTCTACGAAAGTTGTGGATCTCTATTATATGATACAACCAGTGAACTAAAAAGCTTGTCTTGGCTCGAAACGTTGGCAAAACACTTCACTTCACGTTTAGACTTTTTTTTTTCTAATTTCTAAACGGCTGAATTTTTTATTTCCCCTTTCATCTTACCTAAGCGCTTCATTAATTTTCTATTAATTTTCTTCTTCTTTTAAAAGTATTTTATTTGACTTTAATTTATGAATTTTTTTTATTTTTTAAAAAACTTTTCATTTGATTTTAATTACAAGTTTTTAAAAGATTTTATATGTACAAAAGTTAAAAATAATTTTATCTAAATAGTTAAATAAATTTTAAGTTACGGTACTATCTACATTATGTAATTACAATCTTGAAACTCATTATTTTATTGTAAACTTCAAAAGTATGTACGAAGTTCCTATAAATTTATTAAGTACGACTCGTCTAGTTAAAAATTGAAACTATGAAAATTATTCTAATTTTTGTATTTCGAAAACTTGAAAATTTTATAATTGACTAGTGATAGGAATTATTAAGTTAATATAATATTATAATTTTAGATGTTTAATATGTATTATTTTAATTATTAAATTTATTTTAAAATGATTAACTTTTAAAATAATATTAAAAATAAGAAAATACTTTTTACGCTTAAGTTTTACCCATGCTCGATTAAACTCGTAATGTTTGAAATTTCGTCTCTATGCCTAATCACATTTTTTATAGCACTGGATACAACATAGGTGACATTATGATTGGGGGTGTCAATTCGAAAGGTTCTTACAATGTTCTGCATCCAATTGCACAAAATTTGTGCACCTCTGTCTTCTTCCGCTTTGGTTATACAAGTCCAATAACCTCAACGTACCTCTTCTCAACAATGTTGTCTAAGGAAAGCAGACACATAGAAAAAGAATAATACTATATAGTACCATCGGTGCTGCTATGTGAATTATACATCTCATTTAACACCACGTTAGTGCAACCTAAATTAGATATGACAAAAAAAACTCGTCAAACCCGATACTCGCATGCTCTGCCCCATTCCCGTTTAATAGGATTTTCGGGTCGAGGGATAGGACAAGTACGAATAACAAGGGCCCATCCCATCCCATCCCGTTTCGTTTAATTTTTAATTTTTAAAAAGAATTTAATACTTTACATGGAAAACTCTACGAAATTTTATTAGTTCTAATAGATTATGACAATTAAGATTATCTAACAAATATGACAAACAATAAAAACTTTAGTTTACCAAATATATTTGAATAATTTAACTTTTAAAAGTAAATAATAAAATTAATAAATATATTATTATCTCACTTTAATGAATGAGGACAATAAAGTAAATTATCAAAAATTTAAAAGAAAGAAATTAAACGAGTGATAAATGTGGCAAGGGCCCATCTCGCCCCTCCTTAAACGAGAAACGTGTGAGTACGTGACGGGAAATTATCAAGCGGAGCGGAGCGTCTCGTTGCCATCCATAACCTAAACATATGTAGGCTATTTCTAAACGTAAATAAATGAAGTTTATAATAGCATGTTTACATACAGTATGAAATACAAAGTCCTCAATTGTAAGTGATTAATAGTTAAGGATAAAATTGCAACTAAAAAAAGGTTAAAGACGCACAAGTATATTAATGAGCAATAATTGAGTATTTTGGGGGAGAAGAAAGTTGATTTTTGTGAAGAAGCACAGCACTGGTATCGATAGCTATGAAAGATTACGAGGTAATCGTTCGTAAAACTCTAGTAAAGTGAAACATAACCGATTATTATTTCTATCAATTTAATTCACGTGTTCAAATCGTCGATTGAGTTTCTCTTCCATAATCGATTCTGCGTTTTCAAAATGAGTATTTTCGGGGGAGGCATAGGTTAGGGGCAAGTAAATTGTGAAAGCTAATTTAGAATGAAAGGAAAAGATAAGCAGGGACTGATATTACAAGAGTTTCCAGTGTTCGATACTAAAAGGTTAAAGATCAAAAAGTTTTCACTTGCTGATGATTGTTGTCAAAGCACGTTGTATTTATGTTGGTTAGTATCTGTAGTAGTTGATTTCCCGAATTTTAGAATGGCAGATTCAGGTCATTGCTTAAAATTAACGGTGATTGTTCAAGTCTTTTGGCACATATTCCACATATATAAAAATGGAATGTGTATTGTAAGCAAAAGGATCATGCTTTCAATTTGGCATCAACAAACTAACACGGTATCTTGAAATTTATAAACATTTCATGAAGGCTATCATATTATTTTCGATTGTGCAGAGTGATAATAGACCTTATGAATTGATTGGCTTTCAGTTTTGGAATCCTTGGGCATCTAGTGCAGGTAGAATATTTTGCTGATCCCCGAGTGTGATGGTAGGCTATTACCAACCATACCATTTACTTGGGCTATCTGTTAACGACTTCTATGCCATAAGAGCATTATATGCTAAGAAAAACTCTAACTAAACAGTAGGATTCCAGGCCTGATTTAAAGTGTAGAAGAATCGATTTAGCAAAATGACAGGAAGTAAGGTTAAGGTTTCTTGGAGTTGATGAGTACTTCTAAAATATTACTCAAACAATTCCTTTAACCCAAAGGAATCAAAACCCTGTTTGATCAGGTTTCTAAATGGAAAATAGACTGGATTTGAATATTTTTTATGTTGTGCACTGAACAATTTGGTTTAAAGGTATGGGTAATAATTAAACACACTGAAAATTTAAGAAGAATAACTATGGAAGTAAGGAACATATGAATCACCACCTAGATCCCTTAGACATCACATATAGGATTAGCTAGCATTACAGAGTCTCAAAAAATTTCTATTTCAACTCAGATACTACTTTTAAGTTTAAAAACAGGTGATCAGTCCTAAATAAAACTAACGTCTTGCTCCAGATATGACTTACGAACATATAAAGAGTTAAAACAATCTGTCTCAAATTTTGATCATAGAACGCAATTTTAAGACTCTAATACCCTTTATTCGACTAAATGTATTTAAACCTGTGAAACTGGAATAGAAAGCAATAAATTGTATGAACCTAATTTAGGACTGAAGAAAAATCTAAATAATCATCCAAAACTCTAAATTGCTTGTCAAATCGTGTCAAATGAGAGCTTGAGTCTCAGAAGTCTTTCCTTTTTTTGTTGTAGATTTCAGATGAATCCTTCATTAGAATCTCCATAATATAGAAAAACAGTATAAATCTTTTCTACAGAAATAGATACAAAGGACTATATATTTTACGGGGGGATAGGATTTTTTTTGGGAATGATTGGTCTATCAGAAAAGAAAAGGGAGGGGTTAATTTCTTTTTGATTATTTATTTGCTTGAATCCATTGTTAAGTTTCGTCAAGAATGTAAAGGAGATATAGTGGGTAGTTGGTTTGATGATCAAGTACGCATCATACATGAACAGTAGTAGGAGTCGACAATACATACAGATGTAAATGGGTTAGGGTTCTTGTATTCCACTCCTTAGAAAGAAAAGAACATAGATCAAAATTCTGAATAGCACGTTGATGCTTTTCCCAATTATTCATATAGTTCAGTATAAAACCTTACAAAATTATTGTAACTTGAAAGCTTAGATCACTAGGAAAAGTTAATCCTAGTTCTGGTTGGATACCTGAAGAAATATTAACAAAAGACTCCAAATGAAACCGAATCCATACAAACTATAATTTGAGTCTAATCAGAATAAGAATACAAGTCCAAGAAGGGCTTCAAAAACTTAAAACTCTTATTCCTGCATCATATGAATTCTGTTAGCAGGACCTCTTACCACTAGTTTTCTGGGGGAATTCTCATAATAATGTATATCTTTATAACCAAGTAAAGGAAATTTGCATTGACCATATAATAAAAGCACATTTTGGACCATGGAGCAACTCACACACCAATTTTACACCTTTCGAAATTCGGCTCAACTATTGGCTGAATTTCCTTCTATTTCTAAATTTTTTTGGCTGTCTGGATTACTGGATCGACGAACAAGTGAGAGAATGTAAGACTTGTGTTGGACACCTAAGGTAGCCCACATATTTTTGAGACAATTGAACATACTCTGTTGCAGCGTAATTAAATTTCGAAAGAAACTATAATAAGTTTAGAAAGGCTCTCTACCAGTGCCAATCATGCCTGTGATACTGTACTGCATCTTAAACAGGCCTTTTTAGAGAGGCATGGGTCTGATTGCTTTTACATTAACATGGTAGGTAGTGAAATTTCATGAGCATCTGCATCACTTGAAAGTCAATAATGTCAATCCGGCAAATTTCAGTTCATGAAACAATGAAGTTATCCGTGTTCAACACCTTGCAATGCTTACTCTGTCCTCTCTAAAAATTAATAACGAATATGTACCCATGTTTTGGTTGGATGATGTGAAGGGTTCAAAATGTGTTGTACATTCTTTTGGTGGTCATCTGACTATGATGTTGAAAAGCTTCAGTGGATTAATGGTACCAGTTTGATGTCTATGTAGTTTATAGAGTTCTTTGGTCTTTACGAAGATGCCAAAGTCTTATCTTGCAGCTTGTTAAAATCGTTTCACTTTGTAACCATCATACCTGAAAATGTTTTCATTTCTGAAAATTTCTCGTTTAATGTCATCAACATTAGATTATTTTAGAAGAGGTGTTATACTTCGTAAAAGCGAAGTCTTGGAGCAATAATGACATATGGGAACATATGAGTAGTTTGCATCCGTTACCTTGCCAATTTTCTCAAGTATCTTGGTCTAGAATTGTCTTTTTATATTATTCTTTCATGACCTTGAATATGCTGCAGATTGAAGAAAAAAAGCAAGCTGCTGCCGATGTGTTGTATCAATATTCAAAATTTGCTATGGCATGTATTGGTAATCGAGTTCGACCTTGTGACTTAAGGTTGCATTTGATGAAGGTACTTGATATTGTTTTCAGTTTTAATTTAGCTATGCACTGCATCCAGAATGGTCTTTTTTCTAGTTGATCTGCACATAACCTGTTGAATATACATGTAGTAAGTACTGTGTCTGTCAGCAGGGAACTTGTGTTACCAATTAAAATGTGAATGCTTGTAGATGATTACCTTGTACAATCTGCTAGGCTTTATTTCTTCTCCCACCTGAAAAGTGAATGAAAATAAATGAATTTAATTTCTGTATGATCTGTTAGTTGTTAGGCCGAATTTGTTTCTCTTTCTAGGTTTTTTCACGGCATTATACTTCCAAAATTAATAAGAACTTGAAGCAGTTGGAAATGGGGGACATTGCTATATGTGCACTCCCACCCTCAAATACACGTACTTCACTCCCAAATATATCTACTTCAGTTACTGTAACTGTGAATTTTGGAGCAAACCGCTCACCCCCCCCCTCAAAGAATGATAACTAAATTAATTAAAAAGGAAGAGAGAGAAGATAGAACAGAATATATTTGCAACTGATCTCTATGAATTTCTTTGTGCAATACTATTAGGAAATATCGGGGTTGCCAACTTCTTTAAAAAGGGAATCATCCCAAGTTGCTGCTCCTGTTGTAATGGGAGAATCGTCAAGCTCAGGGATTTCTAGACTTGACAAAGCAGACAGTTTTCGAGCACTTTAATCTTGGGAATGCCTTCCTAGTTTCTTGTTTACATCATATGTTCATAATCGTGGTACAATTTGCTCCTTTATCTCCTTCTGTAATGTGAATTTACTCTTGTTTTTGGCAATTCATCAATTTTAGCAGATTATGCATTTCTAGCAAATTAATGTTCCCATCCCTACCCTTTGCTCCGCAGATACTGTTGATATAGGTTTCTGGTGGTTTTATTAAGCATTTAAGACTGTTTAGTTGTGGGATTATCACTGTATCAGGAACGTGGTTTAAGCCTTTCCTACTGTATTTGTTCAGTGGTTTAAGCAATCTTTTGAGCATGATCCAAATGTAGAGCTGTGTTTTGATTAAGTTGGGTTATATCATTTTTCTTTGACATTTTAAGGTTGATTTTTAAATGGTAATGGCAATCTATTAGCTAGTATTTGTACTTTGTATTATGAGAACCTTGATCACATGCCTAACTGAAGTTGCCAAATTTGTTAGGTATGTAGTTATTAGTTGATGTTTGCATACACATGCATGCTAACCAAATTTCATGTGACTCATGTGTTGGAAATTGGTTTAGAAGATTAAAAATTTGATTAAGTGTCAAAATCAAAAACTTGGAAAAGTGACTTTCGGGTCAACTTCGGTCAAATATTCTGACTTGATTCGATGGTCAAATTACAAATGTAAATAGATCAACTTGTTCTACTTGTCGAGTAGATCGTCTGGTGTATTTGAAATCTCAAAATCAATTCCGGATGAATGAGAAATTGTGGTCCAAAGTTGGGAAGAAAAATAGAGGAAGCTGTCTGGAAAAATGACTAAGGCTGTTGCTAGCTTATGGGTAGACCGTCGCTCGAGCGACAGGCCAGCTCGCTCGAGCGATAGACCAGTGACAAGCTAGCGAAAAAAGTCTCTATTTTTATCTCTCGAGTAAGGCGATGTTGCTGAACTTCGGGCGCGACATTTCATTAACAACCCCTCATCCTCTATATATAGGATCCATGGACGTCCCTTTAGCATCTCATATCATATTTGCATTGAGCATTGCTTTAAAACTCTTGCAAATCACTTCTAAAATAATCAAAAATCATTTTCTTTTTTGTAGAGAGAAATTCTGTCGAAAGTTCGCCGTAACTTGTGGTTTGAAGTGCTTCTACCACAAGTTGAATTCATTGTATCTTAGGAGACAAATAGCGTGAACCGTGAGCACCGTTGTAGGACAATTTTGTCTTAAGGAAAGAGTGAAAATCATTTGCCTCGGATTGTTCTTCTTTTTCTNACTTTCAAATTCATTCAAAATCGTTTTCTTCTTTGTAGAGAGAAACTCCGTCGAAAGTTCGTCGTAACTTGTGGTTTGAAGTGCTTCTACCACAAGTTGAATCCGTTGTATCTTGGGGGACATTTCGTTTTTTTTTTTTTTTGTTTGTTCAATATACAACAACCCTTTCACCCACACTTATATTTAGCCTGTGTCGCCAACAATTTTAAGACAAAACTTTGTGTCTATGGTTGTTGTTATCTTTTCTCTTCATCTTCTGGAGTACACATTCGTATGATATTCTATTCTTTTGTTTTATTTGCGTTAAACTTCTGTTTGGGTAACAGAAATGGCCACCACTGATGCTGCTTCGAGTCAAAATGGTTCTAACAATGTGGTTCCGCCATTGACTATACCACTTCAAAATACTGTGATCCCACAACCTGAAAAATTTGGAGGTGTGGACTTCAAGAGATGGCAAGAAAAGATATTCTATCTTACCACACTAAACTTGGCTAAGTTTATGAAGGAAACTGCACCGGCGGTACAAGGAGACAATAATCGTGAATTGATTATTGCGTTGGATGCATGGAAGTACTCAGACTTTCTGTGCAAGAACTACGTACTTAATTGATTGGACAATACACTTTATGGAGTGTATAGTTCGAAGGACTCGGTCAAGGATCTATGAGATTCTTTGGAAAAGAAGTATAAGAGTGAGGACGTCGGAACAAAGAAGTTCATAGTCGGTAAATTTCTGGATTACAAGATGGTGGATTCCAAAACGGTGATAAGTCGAGTATAAGAACTTTAAGTTCTACTACATGACATTCATGCTGAGAAGATGGAATTGAGTGAATCTTTCCAAGTTGTTGCCATCATCGAAAAACTCTCTCCAATGTGGGGAGATTTTAAAAACTATCTCAAGTACAAACGCAAGGAGATGAACTTGGAAGAATTGATCTTCCGGTTGAGGATTGAGGAGGATAATAGAAAAATCGAGAAAATGTCTATATCCAACTTGGAGCCAATTTTGTTGAAACAGATACAAAAACTATCAATAAGAAACGAAAGTTCTCCGATGAGGCACCGCGAATAGACACTCCAAGAAGGCCAAAAAGCTCAAAGAGAATTGCTACAACTGCGGAAAGGCCGGACATCGTTCAAGCGAATGTCGAAAATCAAAGAAGAATGCTCAAGCTAACATGATTGAGAAAGACACCCTTTCTGAAGGGATGCTAGAAATGAGTTTATCTGCGGTTGTCTCCGAGTGCAACATGATTGGAAACTCGAGGGAATGGTGGATTGACACCAGCGCCACCCGTCATGTATGTACAGATATGACCATGTTCTCCAACTATCAAGAATTGAACGGGGAACAACTTTACATGAGGAACTCTGCAAGTTCCAAGGTTGAAGGACAAGACAAAGTCACTTTGAAGATGACATCAGGCAAAGAACTCGTCCTGTCTCTACTTAGTAAAAATGGTTTTAAGCTTGTATTTGTATCTGATAAATATGTACTCACTAAGAATGAGATATATATAGGAAAGGAATACATGTGTAATGGAATGCTCAAAATGAACGTTCTTACTATTGTACCAAAGCAAAGTATTATGAATAAAACTTTAAATTTCGTTCATATGCTCGAGTTGTCTTGTTTGTGGCACTGTCGATTAGGACATGTGAATTATAAATCTTTGCGCAAACTTATGAATCAAAGTTTAATTCGGCGCTTAAGATCGATCCTAATCATAAATACGAAGTGTGTGTTGAAGCAAAACTGGCTAAAACACCGTTCCACTCGATTCAAAGGAACAATACACCTTTAGAGCTAATACATAGCTACATTTGTGATTTGAAATATGTTCAAACTAAAGGTGGTAAGAAATACTTTGTAACTTTCATCGACGATTGTACAATGTATTGTTATGTCTTTCTTTTGAGAAGTAAAAATGAAACTTTGGAAGCCTTTAAACTATATTAGGTTGAAGTTGAAACTCAATTCGATAAATAAATAAAGAATATTCGTAGTGATAGAGGAGGTGAATACGGGACACCGTTTGAAGAATTCTGTTTCGAACATGGAATTATTCATCAAACAACAACACCTTACTCTCCTCAATCGAATGACATTGCTGAACGCAAAAATCGAACTCTCAAAGAGATGATGAATGCAATGTTGCTAAATTCGAGCTTACCGCAGAACTTGTGGAGAAAGTTATTCTAATGGCAACTAGTCTTCTTAATCGAATATCCCTTAAGAAAATGGAAGAGATTCCATATGAACTATAGAAATGTCATCCTCCGTCGTACCAACACTTGAAAGTGTAGGGGTGTTAAGTTAGGGTTGAAGTACATAAGCCTAAGTAAGTGAAAATTAGACCCAAGACGATTGATTGCATATTTATTGGATACGCCAATAATAGTAGTGCATGTCGTTTTCTTGTACACAAGTCCGAAATTCAAGATATACATGAGGGTACCATAATTGAATCAAGGAATGCAACTTTCTTTGAGAATGTGTTTCCTTGTAAAGAAAAGGAAACTACAAGTTCAAACAAAAGAACTTATGATANTCTAACAATGTGGTTCCGCCATTGACTATACCACTTCAAAATACTGTGATCCCACAACCTGAAAAATTTGGAGGTGTGGACTTCAAGAGATGGCAAGAAAAGATATTCTATCTTACCACACTAAACTTGGCTAAGTTTATGAAGGAAACTGCACCGGCGGTACAAGGAGACAATAATCGTGAATTGATTATTGCGTTGGATGCATGGAAGTACTCAGACTTTCTGTGCAAGAACTACGTACTTAATTGATTGGACAATACACTTTATGGAGTGTATAGTTCGAAGGACTCGGTCAAGGATCTATGAGATTCTTTGGAAAAGAAGTATAAGAGTGAGGACGTCGGAACAAAGAAGTTCATAGTCGGTAAATTTCTGGATTACAAGATGGTGGATTCCAAAACGGTGATAAGTCGAGTATAAGAACTTTAAGTTCTACTACATGACATTCATGCTGAGAAGATGGAATTGAGTGAATCTTTCCAAGTTGTTGCCATCATCGAAAAACTCTCTCCAATGTGGGGAGATTTTAAAAACTATCTCAAGTACAAACGCAAGGAGATGAACTTGGAAGAATTGATCTTCCGGTTGAGGATTGAGGAGGATAATAGAAAAATCGAGAAAATGTCTATATCCAACTTGGAGCCAATTTTGTTGAAACAGATACAAAAACTATCAATAAGAAACGAAAGTTCTCCGATGAGGCACCGCGAATAGACACTCCAAGAAGGCCAAAAAGCTCAAAGAGAATTGCTACAACTGCGGAAAGGCCGGACATTGTTCAAGCGAATGTCGAAAATCAAAGAAGAATGCTCAAGCTAACATGATTGAGAAAGACACCCTTTCTGAAGGGATGCTAGAAATGAGTTTATCTGCGGTTGTCTCCGAGTGCAACATGATTGGAAACTCGAGGGAATGGTGGATTGACACCAGCGCCACCCGTCATGTATGTACAGATATGACCATGTTCTCCAACTATCAAGAATTGAACGGGGAACAACTTTACATGAGGAACTCTGCAAGTTCCAAGGTTGAAGGACAAGACAAAGTCACTTTGAAGATGACATCAGGCAAAGAACTCGTCCTGTCTCTACTTAGTAAAAATGGTTTTAAGCTTGTATTTGTATCTGATAAATATGTACTCACTAAGAATGAGATATATATAGGAAAGGAATACATGTGTAATGGAATGCTCAAAATGAACGTTCTTACTATTGTACCAAAGCAAAGTATTATGAATAAAACTTTAAATTTCGTTCATATGCTCGAGTTGTCTTGTTTGTGGCACTGTCGATTAGGACATGTGAATTATAAATCTTTGCGCAAACTTATGAATCAAAGTTTAATTCGGCGCTTAAGATCGATCCTAATCATAAATACGAAGTGTGTGTTGAAGCAAAACTGGCTAAAACACCGTTCCACTCGATTCAAAGGAACAATACACCTTTAGAGCTAATACATAGCTACATTTGTGATTTGAAATATGTTCAAACTAAAGGTGGTAAGAAATACTTTGTAACTTTCATCGACGATTGTACAATGTATTGTTATGTCTTTCTTTTGAGAAGTAAAAATGAAACTTTGGAAGCCTTTAAACTATATAAGGTTGAAGTTGAAACTCAACTCGATAAACAAATAAAGAATATTCGTAGTGATATGAAATGTGAATATGGGGCACCGTTTGAAAAATTCTGATCCGAACATGGAATTATTCATCAAACGACACCTTACTTACCTCAATCGAATGACATTGTTGAACGCAAAAATCGAACTCTCAAAGAGATTATGAATGCAATGTTGCTAAGTTCGGGCTTATCGCAGAACTTGTGGGGGGAAGCTATTCTAACGGCAAATAGTCTTCTTAATCGAATACCCCTTAAGGAAATGGAAGAGACTCCATATGAACTATGGAAATGTCATCCTCCGTCGTACCAACACTTGAAAGTGTGGGGGTGTTTGGCTAAGGTTGAAGTGCTTAAGCCTAAGCAAGTGAAAATTGGACCCAAGACGATTGATTGCATATTTATTGGATACGCCAATAATAGTAATGCATATCGTTTTCTTGTACACAAGTATGATTTTCAAGTTGTACATGAGGGTACCATAATTGAATCAAGGAATGCAACTTTCTTTGAAAATGTGTTTCCTTGTAAAGAAAAAGAAACTACAAGTTCGAACAAAAGAACTTATGATACTACAAATGGTACTTCATGTAATGAAGAACCAAGGCGTAGTAAAAGGGCAAGAATATCGACTTCGTTTGGTCCAGATTTTCTAACCTATATGATAGAAAATGATCCAAAAACTTTCGATGAAGCCATGTCTACTCCGGAAGCACCATACTTGGGAGTTGGTTGATCTATCTTTCGAAAATAAGTCTTTATGGTGTAATTGCATTTTAAAGAAGAAACTTAAACTAGATGGATCTATTGACAAATACAATGCTATGTTAGTTGCCAAAGAATATAGGCAAAAAGAAGGACTGACTTCTTTGATACCTACTCACTTATAACTAGAATCACTTCGATAATGTTGTTAATTGCGATTGCAGCAATACAACACTTTAAGATTCATCAAATGGATGTAAAAACTGCATTCTTGAATGGTGAGTTAGAAGATGAGATATACATGGAACAACCTGAAGGGTTCATCTCTCCTAATCACAGCCACAAGGTTTGTAAACTCGTTAAGTCTTTGTATGGATTGAAACAAGTTCATAAACAATGTCACCAAAAGTTTGACAAAACGATGTTATCAAACGGATTTAAGATAAACGAGTGTGATAAGTGTGTATATATAAAACATACACCAAATGCCTACGTGATTGTGTGTCTATAGCAGGCGACATGTTATTAATGGGCAATAGTCACAAAGTGTTATTAAAAACCAAGAAAATGCTAACGAAACATATTGATATGAAAAATATGGGTGTTGCTAATGTGATACTAGAGATTAAAATCTCTAGAATATTGAGAGTGTACTGGAGAAATATAATATACTTGAGGAAAGTCCTCCGAAAACCCCTATTTATCCAATTTTACACTTGGTAAAAAATACGGGTGAATGTGTGTCACAACTAAAGTATTCACACATTAAAGGCTGTCTAATGTATATTACGAACTGCACTCGATCGGATATAGCATATGCTGTGAATAAACTTAATAGATTTACAAGTAATCAAAGTCATCATCATTGGAAGGATTTAATAAGGGTTCTTAGGTACTTAAAGTATATATTAACCCATGGATTACATTTCACAAAATATCATGCAGTATTGGAAGGATATTGTGATGGGAATTGGATATCTGACATGAAGGATTTCAAGTCTACTAGATGTATTTACTATTGATAGAGCTGCTATATCATGAAAATCGACAAAGCAAACGTACATAGGTCAATCAACAATAGAATCAGAGTTCATTGCTTCGGATAAAGTTGGAGAAGAGACAGAATAACTTCATAATTTTTTGGAAGATATTCCATGTTGGCCCAAACCAGTACCTGCAATGAGTATTGTTCGTTGAAATTCCGCAAAAAAGTTGGAGAAGAAGCAGAATGAATTCGTAACTTTCTAGAAGATATTCCATGTTGGTCTAAGTCGGTACCTGCGATTAGTATACATTGTGATAGTCAATCGGCTATTGAAAGGGCTCAAAGTAGCATGTATAATGGTAAGTCTAGACATATACGTCGCAGACATAATACCATTAAGCAATTAATCTCTAATGGCATAATCTCCATAGATTATGTGAAATCAAAGGAGAACATTGTGGATCGCTTACGAAAGGTTTGCCTAGAGATCAAATATGCTGCTTATCGAAATGAATAAGATTAAAGCTTACTATGTAAGGATCTTTGTAATGGTAGGATCTTTGTAATGGTAACCCTACCTTGTTGACTGGAGATCCCAAGATCTTGGTTCAAAGGGACAACTAAGTTATGAAGATTCAATGAAACACTTAGGAAATTATTTCCTAACTCATTCTTATAATATTAAAAGTGCTTTCTGCAGAATGATTAAAGGTTAAGATACTATTTTAATGATTCCTATATCTTGATTAAGTCGAGTATGACAGAATACTCTTAATAGGAGGTCACCTATGTAAGTGTGAAGTGATGTCGCTTTAATGAGAATTGCTTGAGTCTACAATTCTCTAAACACTTATGAAACCTAGGGTGGTTCAGGGTCAAAATGAACGAAGTCATGAGAACTATGAATAGATTAGGGAAGACATCTGTATGAGTATTGTTGTCTTGACTTACACTAACGACTGAATGGTTCAAGACATCACGTTTACGAATTAGCCAAGTAAGGCCGATAGTATTTCACTAAGGGAGGTTCAAAGTCGGAAGCTATGATGCAGTGTTTTTTCGCTCTCTCTCTACATTGCATCATAATTTTGCTTTTCATATGCATGCTCGAATTTCTATTCATGTGGGAGATTGTTGGAAATTGGTTTAGAAGATTAAAAATTTGGTTAAGTGTCAAAACCAAAAATTTGGAAAAATGACTTTCGGGTCAATTTCGGTCAAATATTCAGACTTGATTCGATGGTCAAATTACAAATATAAATAGACCAACTTGTTCTACTCGTCGAGTAGATCGTCGTGGTATATTTGAAATCTCAAAATCAATTCTGAATGAATGAGAAATTGTGGTCCAAAGTTGGGAAGAAAAATAGAGGAAGCTGTCTAGAAAAATGACTAAAGCTGTCGCTCGAGCGATAGACCAGCGACAAGCTAGTGAGAAAGTCTCTGTTTTTATCGCTCGAGCGAGGCGATGGCAACATGCTAGCGACAAGTGAATGTTGCGACCTTTGGCAAGTGTTGTTGAACTTGGGGCGCGACATTTTATTAACAACCCCTCATCCTTTATATATAGGATCCCTTGGACGTCCCTTTAGCATCCCATATCATATTTGCATTGAGCATTGCATTAAAACTTTTGCAAATCACTTCTAAAATCATTAAAAATCAGTTTCTTCTTTGTAGAGAGAAATTGCATCGAAAGTTCGCCGTAACTTGTGGTTTGAAGTGTTTCTACCACAAATTGAATCTGTTGTATCTTGGGAGACAAGTGCCGTGATCCGTGAGCACCGTTGTCGGGGCGATTGTCTTAAGGAAAAAGTAAAAATCACTTGCCTCGAATTGTTCTTCTTTTTCTTTTTCCATTTTTTATTTTGTTTTTTCATTTGTAGTTTTCATACTACATTCCCTTTCACTATACTATAGTGTTTNTTCCATTTTTTATTTTGTTTTTTCATTTGTAGTTTTCATACTACTTTCCCTTTCACTATACTATAGTGTTTAATCACGCTCTTGCGGATTAAACTTTGTTTTTTTTTTTGTTCAATGTACAACAACCCTTTTACCCTCACTTATATTTAGCCCGCATCGTCAACATCACGTTCATGTGTCGAGAGTTTCAATTCATTGAGTTTACAAAACAAGAAGCTCGATCAGCCTGCTTTGGCATTGTACAGATCAAAGATTGCAGTGCCAAAATTAGATTGCTTTATGAAGGAAGGTTGCTAAAAAAATTAGCTCAAATAACCAACCGTTAATGGTCTTTTTGTAAAAGTCCTCTTTCATCCCCTTAATTGAGTTTTACGTATGATAAATTGTATTCAAATTCAAGGCTGACCGTGATAAAGGAGAATATACCAGAGTCGATGATTTATTCTTCGGGCTCTTTTGGCAAGCTTCCTCTAAATACTTTTCTATCTAGATTCAAAAGTTACTTCTTAATCTCTGAAGTAAGTTTTGACTTTTGAAAAGCATTGCCAAACAGGCCCGAATAGTCAATCATCAACTCTACGAGCCTTGAATTTGATATTCACTTCCTTCTACATAAAGCAAAAGTACTGTCAAATGACCTTTATATATATTAATTGGACCATCAATGTCAATCTTATATAAAACTAATTAACTTGCCCAGCATAATTGATACATAGACTTAAAATATAGGATAAAATATACAACTGGCACTGTGACTGCACGAAGTGTAGTATTACACGAAACATACAAAATTAAAAATGACGTAAATGATCGAAACTAACCACCTAATGATTTTGGCCCTTTCTTTGGAGAAAACTTGGATAAACTCGTGCGAACTATACACGTGTTTAATACACGCGCATCGTTTACTTTCTGAAAAACTAAATCCCGATTTCTTTTATCAATGAATATAATTAAGCAGATAGAAATGGAGCTTCTGCTGATTCTAATCAAAGATATTTATTACTATAGATCAGTAGTTCATTAAATGACATGAATTAAAAGGGAAAATAAGCAGAGGCAAAGAGTACCACACACAAATATGAGGCTAAAAGTCCCACAAACTATGCCAATAAGTTGGAGAAACAGAAGAAACTGTGCATCTCTTGTGTGTTTATATTTGTAGGCGTGTGCGTAATTCCATCCTTGCTTAGCTACACAGCAATTTTCGAGTCTTTCTTTTACTCTAATTTCTTGTATCCTTTCCCTCAGAATGCACAAATTCCCGTCGATAATGTCTCTTGATTTCCCTGTCAAACGAAAAGTACAAAAAGAAACAACTAAACATTGATTTTAAGATGACCAAGAACAAGAACCAGAGTTATTAGTAAATCCCATATCGAATATAGATATAAGTGTTTGAGTTACTTCTCTATACAAGTCGTTCATAATGTTCAAACAAGCCATAAGATATCAAGATTGGTGTTGTCAAACGATGGATATGTTAATTTTACCTTCTTCTCTGTAGCCTTGAGATCTCACTTGAAGGAACCGACGAAACCGAGGCTTCTCATATGGAAAAGTTGCAGAATGAAAACTAGTTGGAGAAGAAGAAGCCATTAAGCATTAGCCATGCATGTTTTGTACTTCAGATCATCATTCATGTGCTTAAGAAAAATAAATCTTGTGAAATAAGCATATTCAGGTGCTTTATGAATTGTTTTTTGCTGTCGATGATACAAGTTGATGTATTTTATGAGTGTAATAAGAATTCCAGCACAGTTTTTGAGGGGGCGGCGGCTATATGAAAATGTGAAAAATTACTAGAATATTACCCTTTTTCAAGGGGTATTTCTTTTAATATAGAAAACAAGGTAGAAATATTTGTTTGTTTTTTTTTTTTTTTTGGGATTGTCGACAAATAAATCCAGCCAATTAGTCGCGTGATTCTTGCATGCAGGCAGACAGCAATGAATCATTATAGAATTTATTTTTATTTTTATTTTTTAAGAAAATTATTTAGATATATCAAAATATATTTTCAATTATTTAATTACACGATATGTCAAAAATAATTTGTTGACTAATTGATTGGTTCATTCTTATTAATTTCTCATAGATGACAAACTATAAAAGTCTAGTATAGGGTTTTTGACTATATAAATTAGTTTATACCAGTAACACTTGCCTCTTATAGTCAACTTTGAAAAGCGAAGTGACCACGAACGAGAGAACAAAAAAATAGAGAAATTATTTATCGACAAATTTGTTTACCAACAACATTTGTTTACCAACTGTTGACCTCAAAAAATGA
>CAIGRB010045075.1:7396-22985 GCA_903798255.1 Fraxinus quadrangulata
ATTGCTTTCAAATTCATGTAAATGTACATATCAAACATATTGAAATATGATATAAAATCATGCAACAAAATTAAGCAATCGCACATATGCAGAAGGGATTACATGCAGATGCTTATGTAGTAACCAAGTTCACAATCAATAAACCTCACACGGGTCATTACTCAACCCAATGACAACAATCGACCTACCCATCTCCTCATTTATCCTTTATTATCCTGACTATCCCTGATATATGTTATGCAATTAAGAACCTCAGTCAACATATAGAAGCTCCCTTTTTCACACATCTTGCTACAGTTCACAAAATAATCAAATATCTTAAGCTAGCACCAGGACAAGGCCTCTTATTTTCATTTTCATCCTCACCGACCCTTCGAGGATTTTATGATTCTGATTGGGGAGCTTGCACAGATTCTCGAAGATCAATTACTGGTTATTGTATATATCTTGGGGATTCACTAATTTCTTGGAAATCCAAGAAGCAAAGTGTGGTATCTCTATCATCTGCTGAAGCGAAATATAGATCAATCGCCAGCACATGGTTGAAACATATTCTGAAGGACTTTCAAATTCATCACTCCCAACCAGTTACTTTACATTGTGATAACCAGGCAGCATTACACATTGCCTCCAACCGAGTATTTCATGAGAGAACTAAACACATCGAGCTGGATTAGAGACCAAATCGAAGTTGGCCACATCTCCACATCTTATGTTCCTATCCAATCACAACTTGCTGACATGTTCGCCAAAGCGTTCTCTTCCATCACTCTAAAGTCATATTTATCCAAGATGGGAATATAAAATATCTATTATCTACCTTGAGGGGGGCTGTCAAAGAGTATAGTGTATATATATAAGGCATAATGTACTCTATAGTGTATAATGTAGTTAGTCTGATTGTGCCTTATCCAAGAGTCCTTCCAGCTGCGTCTGTGTGTTTGTTACAACACCATTGCACATGGTTAGCTACTAAATTATTCATTTGGTTGTATAATTTGTTAGGATATCGTTTTTATTACACTTGTCCCTAAGACAAAAAACCCATAGAGAGGTAAGGATCTCAGGCCTATTAGCCTTTTTAATGTCCTATATAAATTGACGTCAAAAGTTGTGGCTACTAGGATAAAAAAAAATGCTACCTTCAGTGATTTCAGAAACCCAGTCAGCTTTTATCAAAGGGTGACTGATCATATACAACGTGTTTGTGGCCTACGAGGTGCTCCATTTCTTGAGAAGAAAGAAGAAGGAAAAGAAAGGCTACATGTCTCTTAAGCTCGACATGAGCAAAGCATATGACAGAGTTGAGTGGTCCTTTCTCGGAGCGGTTATGCATAAATTAGGCTTCCATGACATGTTTGTTCAGCTGGTGATGAAATGTGGTACTACTCTCTCATTTTCAATTCTTATCAATGGATCTCCCACTGAACGCATAACTCCCTCAAGGGGCTTGAGGCAAGAAGACCCTATTTCTCCCTACTTATTCCTTTTATGCAGTGAAGGTTTGATCGACCTATTGAATGAGGCGGAAAGGAATAAAAATGTGGCTGGTATTCAGGTGAGTAGAGGAGCTTCACGGTTGAATCATCTCCTCTTTGCAAATGACAGCTTGATTTTCTGTGAAGCAATTGAAGATACTATTTCTCGGTTACAATCTCTCCTAAGTATTTATGAAGATGCATCAGGTCAACAACTAAGCAGGGACAAAACCTCAATGGCATTTAGTGCAAATGTAAGGGAAGAACAGCAGCAAGCAATTATGGATCTATAATACTCCTCAAGTGCAGCAATATGAAAAGTATCTTAGATTACCACCTATGGTAGGTAGATCAAAATCTCGAGCCTTCTCTGAAATAAAACACAAAGTTTGGCAAAAATTGCGAGGATGGAAGAGTGGTATATTCTCCTAAAGAGGTAGAGAAGTTCTCCTCAAATTAGTGGCTTTAGCGATCCCATCCTATGCTATAAGTTGCTTCAAACTTCCATCCACATTATGCGCTGAAATTGAAAAGATGATGGCTAGCTTTTGGTGGGGCCAAAGGAAGGAAGAGAGAAAGATCCATTGGCACTCATGGGAAAATATGTGTAACTCAAAATCCATTGGGGGAATGGGTTTTAAAGAGCTCGAGTTTTTCAATATGGCCATGTTTGGCAAACAAGATTTGAGGCTCTTGCAACACAGGGATAGTTTGGTTCATAAATCTACTATGCCCGTTATTTTGTTGATGGTAACTTCTTAAAAGCTTCTATAAGTAGTAATCCCTCTTATATTTGGCGTGGAATATGGGAGGCAAAAAACTTATTGATACAAGGGGGAAAATGGGTTGTGGGAAATGGCAACACTATACATATCTTGAGTGATACTTGGATCCCTGCAATGCGAGATCTGAGCAATGAGTTGGGGACTAACTTACAACAAAGTCATAGACAGCAGCTTGAAGGCCTAGTATCTTCTTCGATTAATCCAAGGTGGTGGAACTTGACAAAACTTAGAGCTCTATTCAATCCAAAAATTATTGAGGCTATCCTGAAGTTGTACCCAAGCCACTCGGGATAACAGGATTTATGGTTATAGGAACATGAAAAATCCAGAGTCTATTCTGTAAGCAGTGCATACAGGTTCTTCCGAACCTGTCTAACCCCTGATCGTGGAAACTCCTCGAATGCAGCTGATAAAAAGAAATTTCGGGATGCTATGTGGTGACTAAAGATTCCTCAAAAAGTAAAATTTTTTTCTTTGAGAGCTTGTCAAGAGAGCTTGCATTCTAAACAAAATCTGATTCGAAGAAGAATCCCAACTACTTCTCAATGTTGGTTTTATGATAACCAAGTGGAAGACCTATGCCATGATTTGCTTCATTGCCTCATCTATCTACCAATTCCTAACCAATCGGTTTCTAGTGTTACAGAACAGGGCTTATCAAGGAGGTTTCATAGAGACTGCCATCGATGTAATGACTAAAGACTCAAAAAATGCTCTCCCTGAGTTTTTATTTATTACTTTGGGCTTTTGGTTCCGTCGAAACAAGATGGTTCATGAGCAGCTTAGCCTCCCACCACAAGAAGTAATTACAATTGCTCTAGCCAAAAAACATATTACTGAACCTGGTCCCTCCCTCAACATTGCTCTAGGTGTGCTCCCCTGAAAGCATAGATGGTATGCGCCACCTCAGAATAAATTAAAAATAAATACTAGTGGCGTATTGTTCTTTGATTTAAACAAGGCTGGCTTTGCAATTATTTTACATGATTTCAAGAGAGAAATAATTTTGCCTACAACTCTAGAACCTGAACATATAGAAGCTACTGCACTTGTGAAAGGCTTACAACTTTGCCTTAACCTTGGCATATCTCATTTTTTGGTGGAGAGTGACTAGTTATTCCTTGTCAATGAAGTCAATAAATAAGTTTTAACTTTTGCCTCAATTCGATCCCTAGTTGCTGAAATTAAGGAATTAATGCAGAGATTCCCTCAATGTAGCTTCCACCATTGCAGTAGACTTAGCAATCAAGCAGCTCTCTATCTGGCACGGCATGCATAGTTTCTCGAAGACATAGCTCTTTGGTGGCATAGTGTTCATTCTTTCATTGAAAATGTAATTTTTATTGATACGCACTACTGTACCCTTTCTTAAGGCTATTGACCTTATGAATGAAATATTTACCCATAAAAAAGAATTTCTGATTCATTATTCCTAATATATAAGCTTGTTCATCACCTTCATTTAGCTGTTCTTTTACTTACATGGTATCAGAGCATACATACTACCATTGCTGATGTAAATTCTCCTGGTAATGAAAACACAAGTCCACTTCACACCTAATCTTTCCGATCACTATAGGTTGGAAAATTCTGATAATCCAGGAGCTGTGTTAGTCACATAATTATTAACTACAAACTAGTACACTACTTGGTCAAGGGCATTTCGGTAAGCACTTCGATCAAAGAACAAACTCGATTTCATCAATAGAGCATTACCCAAACCAGAACCATCATGTCAATCATTTGATCAATGGGAGAGGTGTAATGATATTATGGTGTTATGGATCCAAAATGCCATATCTCCATCCCTCAGATCTAGTGTTGCTTTTTATGGATGAGGCAAGTGAGATATGGGTAGAACTTAATGATCGATTCTCCCATCAAAATGGACCCAGGATTTATGAATTGAAGAAAGCTTTGGCTGATCTGGAATAGGAAAATGACTCTGTAAGCATTTACTATGTTAAGCTGAAAACTGTATAGGATGAATTGTCAGTATATGATCCCATACCTAAATGTAGCTGTGGACAATTGAAAATATTGGTTGATAGACATCAACGTGACTGTGTGATCAAATTCCTGATGGGATTGAATGAAGTATATGACAACATAAGAGCTCAAATCATGATGCTCGATCCCCTTTCCCCAATTAACAAAGTATTTTCCTACATACAACAGCAAGAAAGGCAAAAACAACTTGCCTCCACCACTGTCAATAATGAGACCATTGCAATGACAACCAGGAAATTCTATGGGGATAACAAAACAACCAATTATGGAAAATCAAATACCACTGGCAAGAAGGAAAACCTATATTGCACATATTGCAAAATCTTTGTACATGCTTTGGATAAATGTTTCAAAGCAGGGAATACTAAAGTACCAATATACATATACTGTAACTTAACATGTCATATTGTGGAAATGTGCTATAAGCTACATGGTTACCTTCCAAATCATAGGCTACACAAAGCATAGATGATGAGAACCACGTAGCAATAGTAGCTACACAACCCACAACGAGATTAGAACCAACCCAAGAAAGCCAATAAATCGAAGTTTTGGTCTTGACCCAAAATTAATGAACCAAGCAACCAATACAATCGTCGACAATATGTTGACCTCTTGATTACACGACTTATGATTCTAACCCCGATGTTTGAACACCACAAGAAATCGATTGGTTACTATGCGACCACATGGCTGAAATAACTATGTGGTCGCATAGTTATGAATTTCAGCCTCCTTTTTTTCTGCCTCGATCAACGTGATCCATTGGACTTACACACTCAAGCCCAACATGGAACTTGATGTTTGGCTTGCCTCGGTCGATGTCTCGTCCACCGTAGCTTGAGCAAGCAACCACATTGCTTCCTTGACCCGCTTTGCCCTTGATCGAGTCATCGATCCTTCGTCGATTATCAATGGATCCTTCCCCAGGCTCACCCTCGTTGCATCCGTACATTATATCACATCAACAAAGGAGAGAAGGGGGTTTTGTAAATCAGTCAAGTATAATGTAGGAGGATAGTGAAAAACCAGTTTCTCTAACCAATGGACAATATCAGGAATTACTTGCCTTGCTTCGACCTAAGGATACCTCAGAGACCACTCATTCTGCCAACCATGTTCATGCCATTGATCATTTAATGATTAATTATCCATCTGCCTTGTCTAGTAAACCCATTTGTTTATTTGTTCCATCCACATATGCATATAATTCTACAACACTCCATGGATCATTCACACTCGTAGGACAAATCATATGATCTGTAACAGTAATCTCTTCATGTCCATTGATTCAAGAACTTCTCTCTCAGCTAAATTTCCTACTGGAAAAGTAGTCCCTGCTACACATTCTGGTGTAGTTCAATTCACTGATTCATTACTTCTCAAGGATGTATTATGTGTTCCTACTTTTTATTTTAATATGTTATCTGTTAAAAAGTCACCACAACAACTCCAATGTTGCCTAATATTCTTATCTGATGCCAGCTATATAGATGACCTTTTGTCTTGGAGGACGATTGGGAAGAGTGAAGTATGACGTGGCCTGTATTGACTCTTGCATCACAATGTTCTACCCACAACTCTAATGACTACCCTATCAGCCCCCGGTCTTAGGCAACCATTTATTGCAGCTTTTGTACTTAACTCTGATGTCCAGCAACATTTTTGGCACTATCGTTTGGGACATATGTCAGAATCTCAAATGAAACTTATTTCAGATGACTCTATTATTTCTCATTATAAGAATGCTTTTTATCTGTACATTAGCAAAACAACACAAGACTCCTTTTCCCATAAGCACACATAAAACTTAATAAATTTTTGACATCATCTATTGTGACATTTGGGGTCCATGTCCTTGTTGACCTATGGTTGATTTAAAGTGACACACTTTGATCTTTAGTAATGAATGACAATAGCTCAAAAATTATTTTGTACACGAAAAGTTATTATCATATCACGTGCATAAAATATTTTTGATCAAAAGTAAGATTGATCTTTCAAAGTGTACTTGAATTTAAATCATATTTCTAAACAAAAAAAAAAAGTCAACGGTCAGTGGTCAACCGGTCAACCACGTGGTCGACCGGACGTCTCCAATAGTCAAATTTTTTTTTACCATTATGACATCTGATTTTTCTGTACAAACGGTCATATTGGTCATCCGAAAATTGACGGTCGACCGGACCGGTCATCCGGTTTGACAAAAATTGGTGTTTTTCATTTCTATAAATATCAACTCACTTGTCATTCATTTTAACAACTTAAGAGCATTCAATTGAGATTTTATATTTATGCTTACTATTTGAATTAATCTATTTAGTCTTTATTTGCTTAAGTTTAAATTAATTCTTCGAAAAAGTTTTAAAAATCAATTCATCCCCTCTTGGATTGTTATTCTTGGGCTTTCAATTGGTATAAGAACAAGGTGCTCAATTTCAAAGATTTCACAATCTTGAGTAATGGCTAACCACTTTTTTTAAAAATCTTGAGGGGTATTCTACAAATTGTCCTCCTTTATTTGATGGTACTCATTATAACTATTGGAATGCTAGGATGACGATATTTATTCAATCAATAGGTTATGATATTTGAGAAGTTATTGAAATTGGTCCGTATGTGCCTAAAATGGTTATTAAAGAGAATGGTAAATCGGATCAAATAATTTCTAAGCCTAGAAAATAATATAATGAAGAGGATAAAAGAAATTTGTCATTGAAAACTAGAGCCAAAAACTTACTTTATTGTGCACTAGATAGAAATGAATTTACTCGGATTAGCACATGTGATTCGGCCTATGATATTTGACATGCACTTGAAGTTACTCATGTTGGCACTAGTAAAGTTAAAGAAACAAAAATTAATATCTTAGTCAAGGAATTTGAAATTTTTTTATGAAACAAGATGAATATACTGTTCATATGATTACTCATTTTACCGATATTGTAAATGGTCTAAAAGGATTCGATCACAAATTTACTAACAGTGAACTTGTGAGCAAAATACTTGGATCGCTTTCGAAGGAATAGAGCCCTTTGAGGATGTTGATAGAAAACACCAAGGATGTGAATACATATCATTTGGAAGAACTCTACGGAACATTAATGACCTACGAACTTAACAATGTCAAAATCAAGGAGAAGACATTGAAAAGCAAGAAGAGAAAATGCGCCAAATTACTTTTAAATCTGTCATTGATGAAGGCACTTCGAACGAAAACTTGAATGATGAAGAACTTGATAATCTAGTTCTTCTTGTTAAAAAATGAAAAAGTCTTTACAACAATCGTAGATTCCCAAAGGAAGAAGAAAATTGCGAAAAGAAGAATAAATTTATCAAAAAGAAAGCATTTCAATCAATATGGGATGAGAGTGATGATCATGATCATGAAGAAGATGGAAATCAAGAGGAGATAGTCAACATGTGCTTCATGGCTATTGATGATGAGGTAAATTCAAATGAAAATTCTTTATATAATGAATTATTTACCTCATACGATGAACTTTTTGAAGAATTTGAAAATTTTGCTTTCAAACACTCTACTCTCAAAAAGAAAAATTCTTAATTGGAAAAAGAGGTAAAGAAACTTTTGGAAACTCAAAATGATTTTGAAAAAGAAAAGGTCAATTATGATTCTTTAATTAAGGAAAATTCCTCTTTACAAGAGAAATGTTTAGATTTGGTTCAAATTGTTCACAAATTTGCTCAAGACAAGAAAAATTTTGATTTAATGCTTAGTGAACAAAAATGTGCTTTTGATAAAGGAGGAATTGGATACAAATCATTTTTAAAATAAAAGTCTCTTGAAAATTTCTTTGTTAAAACCTCTACTTTCCCCATTCCAAATGTCATATGTAATTTTTGCAATAAAAATGGACATGTTTCTTTTAATTGTTCAATCAAAAAGAGGTTTCACTTTGAGAGCAAATACAAGTGGATTCCAAAGTTCACAAACACTAACAAACAACGATTCAAAGTTGTATGGGTACTAAAGAATAAAATTTGAATTATTCATTGTAGGTACCAAAGCAAGTAAAGAGTAAATAAACATTGGATGATGGATGCTCAAAGTACATGGCCGAAAATTAAGCTTTATTGTCAAGTTTCAAAATAAAGGATGATGGTCCTGATACTTTTGAAGACAATGCCAAAGAAAAAATCATTGACATTGAAATTATTGGTAATTATTCATCTCCCTTTATTGAAAATATTCTCTTAGTAGATAACCTTAAACGTAATATACTTAGTTTTAGTTAATTGTGTGATGAATGTTATCATATCAAATTTGATTCTTCCAAGTGTCTTATTAAGGATACTACATTAAAAGGAGTTGTTTATAGGAAGCCAAAATAAGGATGTTTAGTCATAAACATTGAGTTTGAAAAGTGAAGAAAAATGTTTATCACATTAAAATATACTTAATTGTGGGATAGAAGATTATGTCATATTTGCATGAACCTACTTTCAAATATTTTCAGAAATTATTTTTTTAAAGGTATATCATATTTGAGATTTAAGAAAGAGAAAATTTCTTATGCATGTGATTTTGGAAAAACAAATAAAGAGTTCTTTCAACTTAAAGCAACATTTTTCAACTACAAAATCTTTTTGACTTCTCCACTTGAATATTTTTTGATCATCTAGTATCACAAGTTTAAATGGTAAACATTATACGTTCGTCATCATTGATGACTTTTCAAAATTTATTTGAGTCCCATTTTTGAACCTAAAAGATGAAGTATTGAATACATTTGAACATTCTTGTAAAAATGTTCACAATAAAAGGGATACACTACTACCACTAGGAGTGATCATGGTGGAGAATTTGATAATATTGCTTTTGATTATTTGTGCAAAACTTATGTTGTGAACATAATTTTTCGACCCCTAGAACTTCTCAACAAAATGGTGTAGTAAAAAGAAGAATCGCACATTACAAAAATTGGCTCAGAGTATACTAAATGAAAATAGTATACCAAAATACTTTTGGACCGAAGCCGTTAACACTCTTGCTATATTGTTTATAGAGTTTCAATTAGACGAAAGAAAACACAAAACCTCCTATGAGCTTTGGAAAATAGAATTTCAAATATCGGTTATTTCAAGTTTTTTTGCAAATGCTTCATTTTGAATATAAAAGAAAATTTTGAAAAATTTAATTCAAAATTCGATATTGTAATCTTTTTAGGTTTTTCATCGACTAGCAAAACTTATAAAGTCTTTAACAAAAGAATTCTAGTTGTTGAAGAATCCATGCATGTTACTTTCGATGAAACTAACATTCTTGATCGTGAGAAAGGCATTACTAATGGTGTTGGATCGGAAATTCATTTCGGACAAAAGACTATTCAAGATCAAAATAAGGAAGATCTAAGAAATGAGCACTCCTATGAGCTCATTAATCAAAATGGACAAAGATTATCAAGGTACTTCCATAAACATAACAAAATATCGAGGTATGATTGGATCTCTCATTTACTTAATCGCAAATAGACTCAATATTATGTTTAGTATGTGATTATATACTATATTTCAACACAATACTCAAGAATCACACTCTAGTGCCATAAAACGAATTTTAGATATTTTAATGACATTAAGACTTTACGTCTATGGTATATTCTAAAAGCACCCAAAAGTGGGATATTGTATTAAAATTTGTTAATAAGAAAAATCAATTGGCCGATATTCTCATTAAACCTCTAATATTTGATAGATTTTCATATATTCTAAGATGTTTGGGAATTATGGACGAATTTGAAGTAGGTGGTTAAATTGAATTCATACTAAATGTTTTCGTATGATTCTATGTGCATAATTAGTTGGAACTTATATAAATTTTACCCAAATGATTATAATTTTGGCATTTCATCACTCATGCTTTGATTATTATTTTACTATAAATGTGATGATTATCCTCTTATTCAAACTTGTATATATTTCGCATCTTGTGCTTAATTGAGAGGAATATATTACTATTTTTTATGGTTCATTTAAAGTTTTGATCTTATATACAATACTCTTCCTCTCATATGCGCTATCACTTTACTTATATTAAAAGGGGAAATTGAGTAAGATCGATTTGAAAAGCATTAAAAATTGTGAATCTTTTATTGTTTCCTGTGGTCATCTTTCAATCTTAAATGCTATACCCTTTTGGCTTATGTCAAAAGGGGGAAATGAAGTGAGATGATTTTGCATGTTTTGATTTGAAAATATAGTTATGCATATTTTGATTTGAAAATATAACATGCTTAGAGTATCTGAAAAAGGGGGAAAAGAGGGAAAACCATTTATATGATTTGAATTTATAGTTATTGATTTGTAAAAGGTAGGGGGAACATAAATTATATGATAAATTTATAATGTATATAAAAAAAGTCAACGATCAATTAGTTGACCAAACGATCGATCGGCGATGGTCGACCAACCAAACATGGCGATCAACCGGACGTCTCTAACAATCAAATATTTTACCGTTCTGACCTGTGACTTTTCCTGTACAAATGGTAATATTGGTCATTCGAAAATTGACGGTCGAACGGACCAATCATCCAGTTTAATAGAAAATTTGGCAGTTTTTATTTCTGTAAATATCAACTCACTTGTTATTCTTACACACATCTTGTTGCAGTTCACAAAGTAATCAAATATCTTAAGCTAGCACCAGGACATTCATCTTCATCCTCACTGACCCTATGAGCATTTTGTAATTCTGATTGGGGAGCTTGCCATGATTCTCGAAGATCAATTATTGGTTATTGTATATTTCTTGGAGATTTACTGATTTCTTGGAAATCCAAGAAGCAAAGTGTGGTATCTCGATCATCTGCTGAAGCGGAATACAGATCAATGGCCAACGCATGTTGTGAGATCACATGGTTAAAAAATATTTTGAAGGACTTTCAAATTCATCACTCCCAACCAGTTACTTTATATTGTGATAACAAGGCAGCATTACACATTGCCTCCAACCCAGTATTTCATGAGAGAACTAAACACATCGAGTTGTATTATCATTTAATTAGAGATCAAATCGAAGCTGGCAACATCTCCACATTTGATGTTCCTACCCAATCACAACTTGCTGATATGTTTACCAAGGCACTTTCTTCCATCATTCTANTAGGATATCATTTTTACTTATTTACCCTTTTTGTCTTCTATATATTTGGACGTGTATCACCACTATGAAACAAGAAGAATCTCTGATTCATTATTCCTAATATATTAGCTTCTTCATCACCTTCATTCAGCTGTTCTTTCACTTACAGACCACACATTCTTTAAAGATGAAGTAGAAAAAATATAAAATTCTAGTCTCAGATTATCCAATAGATGACCAATGCTGTCGAAAATACTCAAGAACGCATGAAATTGCTCAAAGCGGATAAAGAAGGGAAGAATTTAGAACTTTCTACTGAAAGTATTGTTGAGTGGCAATGAAATTTGAGACTATATAAAAGTTGAGTCTTTATGTTGTGGACCTTTCGAGATGTTAGATATGATAGTAGGTAATTTAGTTTATTAGATTACATTATCAACATTATCGCCAAATATACGAAATATGTTTCATGTTGATTTATTTTGAAGTATTTTTCGAACACTTTCATATTTTAGATTGAGTTAATGTTGTTGTAAGTGGTAAATTTATTATTGAATGATAATTGTATTCCTACGATCCTAAAAATTATTACCATTTTATCTATAATCCTTCATTATAAATATGGGGCTTTGGTTCCTTATAAAACACATAAATTTATTAACTTCTTTTATTCACTTCCTTTTTTTTTTTTTTTTTTCTCTCTACTTTATAATATATTATCAATACGAAAACTTAATTCTTCAAAATCTAGTAAAATTAATATTTTTTTTTATAAGTATAATTATTTATCACGTAAATATAATTACTGTTGTGTTATTTTGTAATCACTGTTACGTAAGCATATGTATTCATTGTTAGCCGCACTCAAAATGGACCATGCAGTTGACAGAATTATATCAGTTTCATAAGTGGAAGAATTTGTGTCAGTTTGTATACACTTCATCAATCATATGTTTATCTTTGTGTGGTCCAATGATCGTTCTAATTTGACCATTATGTGATTTGACCAGTTCATTTGAATTGTTTGACCAGATAATTATCATTATTTATTCACAGTGATGAGTTTATTGATATTGCTGCACAATCTCAACTATTTTATGTGCTCTCGGACTAACACATATTTCAAAAAATATGTTATTTTAAATTAGTGTTAGTACCGAAAGGAAAAATATCGCTAATATAATGAGGATATTGATTAATTTGACTACTTGAAAGATATTTTATTATATAATGTTTAATCATATTTTTTGAAATTAAATAATTGAATTATATTTTATATTGAATCAGAAGTCAAATTGACTTTATCATTTGATATTACCAGTTGAACCATCATTGAATCAATGATGATGCAAAATTAAAAATTCAAATGGATATTAAATAAAGAATTACAAGATTTTTTAATCAAATTAAATCATATATATGATGTTTGTTCTCTTTCATGAAAAATTTTCATTAACCATCACTAACTAAAATAATGACTGAATTTCCTATATTTCTAAAAATTAATCAGGGTGATAAATGAGTCTCCATCTAGATATTATTCATATCTTATATATTTTATATAAATATGAGATGATTGCACGGTGTTCACAACCAAATGTTTGCGAAATTACTACTCGAAATATGAGTATAATTTTCAGATTATACAATTAAGATAATATGTCTTGTTAATACTAGTAATCATAAATCTTAACTTTTTATTAAATGTTCGTTGAGATGACAATAAATGATGTAATATTATTATTTGTTAACCACTTCTAATTAATTTAATTGAGAATAAAATACTTCTCATTTCTATTTATGAAATGCTATTATGCATCATACCAACATCATAGTTTTCTCAATTATAACTTGACTTATGGTTAGAGCTTAATTCTTCCATTAGCTTATATTGATTGTGCAATATATATAAAATTGATCCACCACAACGCAGTGAAATGGAAAGTAAAGAATGTTGAGAATAAATGAGTAGTTTGAATCTTTATCTCAAATGAATGATATTTTATAACGTGGTTTGCTGATTGTTAATTTGATTGGATAATTTTCTAAGTGTTAGAGGGGGGAATTAAGAAGTTGGAAATAATGTACAAATGCATCATTATCTAAATTTTTACAAAAGATAATTTGAACCCAAAGTTCGAAAAATAACTTATTTAACTGGAGTTGGAAAAATTATCCTCGAGGACGTTAATTTTCTCATACCACTTTAAATGCTCCAACTCAATTAACGTCCTCGAGGATAATTAGTTAGCATTATATTTGATAAATTTATGACATGCCTGAAGTATGATAATATTTGATTCTGAGCGCCAAACAAAAATGGAGTATATAACAAAGATGATCATATTAAGGAGACATATATTCTTGATAAGTGTTTAGACTTAACAAATTATAAACCCCAAAAGAGTTCAAGTAATTGAAATAATGAAACTTAAGATATCTAAGTAAGCGATGTCATTATGGAAAAGAAATAGAATTGAAAAGAAAAGTTGTCGACTACACTTTTGCACATAATATACTGCATTATATTATAAATAGCAAGGAATTGAAATAAATTCTTCGAAACATATTGATCAAAGTAATGACTGGCCAAATTCAATTGTGGGATCATACTAACGGTGTGTTTGTCTCCTATTATTAGGAGAAAAATAGAGTAATTAATAGTATTTTTTTGGAGAATGTGTGGTTGAAATTTAAAGTAATTTTATTGGTTTATGTGTAGAATATTTTATTGAGTGAATGTGTGGTCGAGAATTTTACTGTAGCAAATAATTTTTTAGATTAATGATAGACAAATGAGGTTAAAATTATATTTATTATAGAAACATGAAGTTTTTAGACCCAATCATAACAAAATTGAATTTATTAAAGAAACCTGAAGTTTTTAAATTTATAGTCTGAACACCTAAAGGTGTATACTTATGCAAAATGAAAAAGGAAAAAGTAAAGTCATAATAAGGAATGTAATTTTGCGAAGTGTCAACTTATTTTATCTTAGAATGACACTTTGAAAAAATATTATCAATAAAAATAGATTTGACAGTCGAACTTTTAAGACAATTATCAAGCAAGGCTTTTTCCAAGTCACTCTAATATCGCAAGACTTATTCACTGTAATATCGCAAGCTTTCAGCCGAAGTTACCATTTAAAGTAAAAATTAACAAACATGTGTAAACAAAAAGATTCAAATCTTATTATTATAAAGAAAGGTTATAAAGTCAGATACACTCAATCGAGAACTAATCTATTGAAAAAATACTAACAGCTTTTGAGGTCGCTTACATCGCGTGGTGAGAAAATGGCAGATCGGAAGTATTTTTGTAGAATCAAATTTGGTGAAATAGAACACGAATGTCTGATAGCTCATTGTATAGCAGCCAATCAAGTCCAACGCCTATCCAAATTCCTCCCAGATACACGTGAAAAATGCAAAAATATAGTAAATTTGCCAACTTCTAAATCATCCTTTGCTAGCTTCTGAATCATTTAGCTCATTGTCCAGCAGCCGGTGAAGTCTAATGCCTATCCAAATTCTTCCAAGATAAACATATGCAGAAAATGCAAAAACATGGTAAATTTTCCAGCTTCTGATGAATCATCCTTTGCCAGCTTCTGAATCATTTTCGTCAGTCTGTGAACTATTTTTATCTAGCAATAACACTGTAAACGGGAACTGATGTCAATCCCAAAGCTTCACTCAACCTTTTGGCATCCAGATAGAAGAACTAAGCAAAATATATCAAGAGAATACATTGGAATTCACAAGGAACAATGAAATATCATTAACAAAATTTTGAATTTTCCTTTTGAGGAAATGAAACTTAAGCAGATCTTTCAAAGATCACTAATCACAAAAGAACTAAAAAAATAAATTTTGCATATTAAAGAAGAAGGAACAATAACAGAAAATGCATTATATATAGGTTTAAAGAATGTATCTTAGCCATTGGATTCCAACAAACTCAAATCGCAGCAATTGAAAAGTAGAGTAATCATAGCCCTCAATTATTAAAAGACATATTCGAGCAAACAGTCTAGAACAAACGTATTTGACAAGGAAATACGTGTAGATAGCCTGTTGAAAAGGGCATAATTCAAGTTTGGCCTTTGACTAAAAAATAGCAATTAAAAAAAAACGAAAATATAACAAAAAGGCCAAAATACACTTTTTCTATTTTCACAATTCCTCTCATCTCCTTCCACTATCTTC
>CAIGRB010045082.1:0-10756 GCA_903798255.1 Fraxinus quadrangulata
GATATAAGTAGTGAACTGAATGGATTTATATATTTGCTGGGTTGGAATTGTGTAATCTTTGATGGTGGTTGGGAGCACATGCATGTTACATGCTGCATATATATAATATATATTTGTATACATGACAGTGGATTTTTCTTTCAATAATGTCTATTTTTACGTCTTCTTTTTTTGACTAAATAAATAAGTCAATGGTATTTGAAATTTTCTATTTTAAGAATGGTAACATAAAAGTTTGCAAACATTTTTTTACTATGTATACTTCATTGGTATTTGACTATATATGGAAGGTGGACTTTCTATTTTCAGAAATTAATGGCAAATAAATCCAATGAATTCATGTTCCCTCTCCATCTAACTCTCTCTCCTCTTCTCAAGTGTAAAATCTCGTCTCAATTAAATATATACTGATAAACCTCTAGTAAGTCTTCAGCTCAAACCAAGGCCCGCATTGCAAACACCGCACAGTAGAGGAGCTGAAGCGATTCGGGTTGCTTGTGACAAAGTGACGCAATCGGGAGAAGCGCCTGCTAGTAGGATTGAAATGCATCGACAAAGTTCGCTACGAGATCCTTTGTACAGAGATCTGTCCAAAATAAAATATATTAACTGATTAATAGGAAGACGAAGCAAAAGACGCCAAAGTGTCAAGTCAAATTTGTTTTATGAGGAAGCATTAAATACCCGTCCAATTATAAACTGATTGATTGAAGTCTTGGAAAAGACACCTCGGCCGGCAGATGAGGCCACATGCCTTCCATCTAACGATCCTTACCTCACCTCTACCTCTATAAATACTCGTGCTTTGTGCTTTTATAAAGGTAATGCAACTCCAACTCTATGGCTTAAACCGTTTCCTTCCCTCATTATAAGTGATATCCATTTTCCTACTGTTCCCGTCACCGGAGTTCCCAATTTTCTTTTATCACTTTACTGACTTGACCATCAAGTGCTTGTAACCGCTTCCATCGTCATCGGAAAATGTCACGAGTGACTAACAGTGTGTTACAAGTGTGTAGGGAGAAGCCTACATGAAGCTGGTTTTTGTTGGCCACGTGTCAGGTCCATTTACCGGGGTCAACAAATACAATATTAGTTATCGTATATAACAAGATCTTTTATGTTGATAATTGTTATCATATTTAAACGATAGTAATTTTCACTACAACAAAAATGATCTTTAGCAACGCACAAAAAGGCAACATTTGTTTATTAAGTGTTGCTAAAGGGATCTATCGCAATATTCTAATAAGTTAATGTTGCTATTGGTTAACATAATTTTGATTTGGTAACATTTTTTTAATGCATGTTGCTAATGTTGCATTTTGTAATGTTTATTGATTGTTACAAAAAGTTTTACTTTTTACAACATTTTTTTACCGTTGTTTAAAGTTCGTTCTATTGGTTGCGTTCACTAACTGTTGCTAAAACTGACATATAGCATTTTTGCAACGTTTATTAATTGTTGCGAAAAAATTCACTTTCACAATGGTTAATAACTTTTTGCAATGTTATTGATCATTGCAAAAACTGAATCTGGCCCATTAAAAGACCGAATCCAATTCACAAACTCACAATTCAGTTCAATTAAATTACCCACAATCCAATTCAATTAGCCATAACCCAAGATCCATTTCAATTAGCCACAACCTACGATCCATTTCAAACGATCCATTTCAATTATCTACACAGACCACAATCCAATTCACAATCCTAACGAAGCTACAACATCCTCGCACAGACCCACATTTCACAATCTTCTTCTCCACTTTTCCAGGTTCATCGTGTTTGATGCCAATCGTCGGCCTTACTACCTTCTTCTTCTTAGGTATGTAGCATCTTCAAGAGCTTCTCACTTGTTTTTTGCAGCTAAATTCACCTGATTATCATGAAATTATTTTTCAAGCATTTACTAACGTTTGGAGTATTGGCATTGATCGTAGAGGAAATACCGGTCAAAGCCATTACAGTGGTTTTCCAGCCGCGCCAAGAGAAGAAGCTGCCTCTATTTTCTTCAACAAGAGTCGGTGCACTGGTCATGCCTAGACATTAAGGGCTTGTTTCATACTCATACACTAAAACATAACACAGTATAATCTAAATATTTAACTTTCTTATTACACAACATAGTCTCTTGATTACCATCTTAAAAGAATTAAATGTTTCATTGTCCATTAACCTCTGAACTTTACTCTGTTAGTGTTCATTACTTACGGGGTGGATGGCGTTTCAAAACATGATGATGTGGCAGACAAAAAATGAAGTGGCCAGTTAACTCCTTCCAAGTGGTAAGTGGAGTGCCAAATTAGCTCCATATCACCAAAATCAAAATGCGCCTTACCAAACATGGCTTTACCAATTTCATGAAACACGACTTAACAAAATTAAAATCCAGTTCTACAAAGCATGAAGTCCATTTTTCCTTCCAAATCAATTTCTCTCTCAAACCTGAACCAAGAACTCCCCCAATCTAGAATGTAATCACTCCAAGAACAACACAAGGAACCAAAATTGATTGTATCTTGTTGTTTCTTGGAACGGCGACGTGTAGTAAAGGTAATTTTCAATTTAGTAAGAATCTCTTGAAACATCCCTTTTTGCCATTCTATGGTGGCTTGTGTGGATTGAGCTTGAGAGAGTACCTGACTTGGTTGTAGGTGGTAGTGTAGAAAGGGAAAATTTGGGGAAAATAAAATTTTTCTTTCTTTTATATGTTCTTCACATTTTTTTCCTTTCTCCTTCCTTTTATGCTTATTTATTGTTTACTAAGAGTAAATTTCTTTGAGATGACTATGAATTTATGAAATTTTTTTATTACAGTATTGACTTCAACTGAGTTGTAAGGTTGTAAAACTAGAAACATATATCCTTTCCTATGTTATGCATAACCTAAGAACATACATTTAATCCATTTCACCTAATTTTTATATCATAGGTTCGAGTAGTCTAACAATAGCCCGACAACCTCAAACTTGTAAATAAGATAGGATAGATTTTCTTTTCTTCCTCAACTTATAAGGGGTGCTTTTATTTCCTTCACTTTGTACTTCCTTCAAGATATGACAAGCTGTAAATATAGCCTCATCCCAATAACCATTACTCCAAACTGAATTATATAGCATGTTATTAATCATTCTGTTAGGGTTTGATTATTTTGCTGTACCGTTTGTTGAGGTATACAAGTAGTTAAAATTTCCGTAGGAATTATATCTAATGTTTCAGTATTTTCGAATATTCGTGGCAACAATAGCGTATTTCAATGAGGGTGAGTCTTACGGTGGATCAAGGGCATTCCAAGTTGATGCAGATCGAATCTACAAATACAATAATGACAACTCGAAATGGATTGCACTTAAGAAAACAAATATATTTTCTTATTTCATGAACAACCAAAAATCCTACAAGACGTTTGAGAGTCTTAAATATGAAAAGAACAAATAATCTACTGGGCCAACAGTCCCTTAATGGGCTGAGCTACAAAATAAAATAACTGAATACTGAAAATAATGAACTGAGAAATATTAAGTGTTGTTTTGACTTAACAAACGAATTCAAACTTCCAAAATCCATCGTACATCACGACGAAACGATGAGTTCAATGGGAATCGTCGCAAGCTTACTAGAATGGGATTATGGGCCCAAAACGGACATTATATGCAAAAGTTACGCCATCTTCTTCAAACACCGACCATCTCAGCATTCCAAATACGCAAGTGTTTGTTTCTCCACACTAGGCTCATCACAAGTTGAAGATTTGTCTCATATGTTGAAAAAATTTGCTAAAATATCTGAAGAAGAGGACGTTGAGATCTTTCTCGATATTACTATCCGCTGGGGAAAATGAGATATTGAAGGAACAGAAACAAAAGGAAAGAGCTTCATAAAATGTTATCACCTATTTTATTGCTTAAAACAACGTCGATTGTAATTGTGAAGTTTTATTCAACTATGACCCTATATGGATTTATTAAGAAGCTTGAACAATGTAGACTTGGTTTTGTTTTTGGAAAGTTTGCTTTTGTTTTATTATCGTCTACAAAGTGAGGTGAGAATGCAGTTTCGATAAGTCTTCATGGTTAGATGTTACAATAAACTTTCCAAGGCAATTGGAAGGCAAAATACTATTTTGACATACCAATTGTTTATTACATTATTGTGTTCCAAATCGTTACATTATTTCTAAGCGGTATTTTGAATGTAAACAATAAAGCCCCCGTCAACTTGATTATGTTAACAGATTGTACTAAAAAGGCAAAGACAAAGATATGTTCTCATCTTACTAAACCAATCTTTAAGACTATCAAATGGACAAGCTACACAAATCCAAAATCATCTCATGGGGTTAGTAAAATACAAAACAAAAAGTATCCTCTAAACAGAATGGATCAAAAGAATTATGAATCATGCCTGTTCTATTATATAGAACTATAACTGAACTAAAGCTGGAAAAAAAAAAAGAGAGAAAGAGACCATTCCACGTGCATGTTCTACTACATAGCACTGAACTAAAGCTGCAAAATGAACTATATTGCATTGCAAACTATAGTAGGAACAGAGAGCTGCCAATTGCAAAATTCTAGTACCCATTCATTGAGACCATTCAATATCCATCCACAAACATACAAAAGCAATGACTGGATACATGTAAAAGAAAAATAGCGATGACCAAATGTTTGGGACGTGTTTGGACAAAAAAAACAAAAACACCATGTCATGGCTATGCATCTTTCACCAAATGTTGCTGATAATTTAGAGCAACATTTCCAAAAAGGCAAAAACACCAAATTAATATAACATAATTTATCATAGCTGTGCGTCTTTCAATTTGGCAGATTTCGCATCGTTCGTCCATGTGCACGCCAATGAGTCCTTGCTTGAAATACTGAAATGAAATGGGTGTTGCTTCTTCAAACTTGGGTTGGGCTCTACGAGTGGCCAACAACGGCGGGATTGAACTTGGCGAATATGATTATATATTTATACATACATGACTGATCTCTTGAGCACCGGTACTTAACTTATATTAAACACTCGAGTGACATGGCACAATATAATAAATGGTGGAAGATAATGATTGATTACAAAACTGACTACAATACCACCTATTGTAGTGTGCCACGTTATTTAGTACTTAGCATAATAAACTTTATGCTATAGCTGATGCAATCAATTGCTATTTATCAATAGAGATATCGATGTTATAGTTGGATTCAGGCAATTAGTATTGTTTGGCATAATTTATAAGAAGTATGGTCTACATATTGGATAAGAAATTTATTGAATTGTATGTTTTGATTAAATTAAGATGGGGATTGTTTTTGTGGTAATATAAGTATTTCATCATTGTTGTTTCTGGTGAATGCAACTGAGGTCATCTGAAATTACTCTCCATCATTACAAACCTTGTCACTCTATGATTGACTGTGTATTCTCAATTTGAATGGTCGTTTTTGAACTCTTTCAAGCTATGGACTTTGTACAAGTTAATGTGTTGCTTCAAATTGTCAAAAAAATTGTGCTTGGAGTAAGAAGTGAGTTCTTTAATTAAGGGTCATTACATGTATTGATTTACTAACTCGGATGAGACTGTTGGAAGGTTTGGGTTGGGGAAGTGTATATGGATAATTTGACTTTAAACAAAACTATATATGAATTTCGAACTCTTACTGAAGTCATGGGAAGTACTGTTGCTTGGCCAAATAGCAGTATTAGACTTCTTTAATGATGGTATGTTTCCTGGATTTATTACATATATGTGTGAATCTATTTTCATTTTCTTTCCTGCCCAAATGGTATTTAGTGTTAGTAGGTTGATATGTCAATAGTGGTTTCAAGTTAGTTTGATGAAATGGAGATTTTGCATGTTTATGAGATGAGTGGTGGCATGCATTTGTTTATATCTTGCTTAAACGTTTATGGCAGTATCTAGTTTATTTGGTCTTGATTCTCGTTTATCTGAAATAAAGAATTGACTTTCATGATAAAAATGCAATGTTTGGGCCGTGTTTCTACTTTACAGATGCTTATAGTTTTATGATTTTGTGTTGGGGAAGTTGCATAAATTTAATGATATAACCCCTTTGACCTAACTAGATTATCCTCTATTATGTCCAAAAGTTGCATTCGTAAACAGGTTTTCTTTGATACAAATTCATATTGAATAATATTATTTAGCATCACTATTGTTATAGCACCAGTATAAATGACACTAATATAGCATTAAATAAGAGATATAATTAAATGACTCATCTAATTGCACCTCTCATGAGTTTCTCACATCACGCCACTTGAACTGGTGTTGTAAGACACTGGTGCTAAATATCATTATTCATTCATATTTGTTGGTTTCCATTGGAACAAACTCATTGTCTTGCATGAATATTGGAGTTGCAAATAGTTCATAGTAGTCATTTATCACTCTTCTTGTTGGATTGTTGTTTATAGTAAGTTAATAGTAGTGATTAAAAATATATATAGATTGGACATGTAAGAAAGGATGCTAAATATTGTTACGGAATCCTAAACAAAAATAAAACAAATATTGTCCAAGGCAAAAAAAAATTCTCATTTTGTATGTGGAAACTGGTTTTCAATATTCAGTATGGCACTATATTATATGTGGTTATAAAGGAACTAAATATGTAGTTTGAATATAGAAATTTATCCATTTATTCAACAAGAGACATGATGGACGAAAGCTAACATCACTTGAAATCTCTGCTTGGATACATTAACTTGAGACAAGTGTTTGTCTTATGGAAACCAATGGTTGAAACTCAAGGGCACAAGGAAACCAGCAATAAAAAAACTAAATACAACTGTTGACTATGAAGCATCTAAACAGATTACAGATTGCTTGGAGTAGGGAATACCAAGAGGATTTGCTAGAAAAGGATTCGGTTATTCTGTGCTAAACTCACTAACATAGGATTCACATTACAATAGTATTCTTTATATTCGAAATATGCAGTGAAGTAATTGGAATGAGTTATTATTGAAATAACGAAGTTTGACTCAACTAACACCTAGATGGGAGGTCAATACGTGTAATGCGCGGAATATAAATTTATCAAATTATTCATTGCAACAAGTCACGGTTCAATATCTCCAAATGAATTAATCCACGCAAATCTAAACCTAGATATCAATTATGCAGTTTAAATATTACGAAAGGTAAATAATACCACGATTTTGATGACAGAGGAAAACCCCTTCGAAAATTCTTCACATGGATCAAAAACCTCCGGGAAAACTTGCCATTAATAATCCACTATAAAGATTTATTTATAATATTGGTCCCAATACAATTAAATCTGAGTAGACTCTAACCCCCAACCTGTAATCACCAATGAACTCATTTAGTTGTGCACTCCAATACTAGTCCAGAACTCTGGAATCTTTTATCTCCATGGATAACTAAAAATGAATTCATTCTTTACAAATCGGAACTCCGATCATCTTCCTAGATTTTCAGAACTCTAAAAGATGTAACGAAAGTGGTTGGTTTAGTGTTTTGAGAATTTGGAATTTTGATGTTTTGATTGTGTGATTGAATCAATTGATCTTTGAAAATTGTTGTCTGATATTGTTTCATCTTTGATCTCTTAGACTCTTTGTGGACCTATACTACAACCCCCAACAACTCTTTGACTTTTATAACAATTCTTTGGCTTTAATTTTGTCAATAGAATTACCAATTACAATAAAACCTATCAAACTCATCCTTTAACATTTTGTAACAAAATTATCTATTACAAATACAAAGTATGAAAAAGAACAACTCCTGACTACCCAAGACTCAATAACTCAACTGTAACTTGCTTTTCTTTTTCAAATATGTTTCCTGACATTAACAACTCAAATACCAAATATAAAAGTAAGTGAAAGCAGTTAAGGAAATAACATATAAAATTTGAGATAAATAATCAATAATTTCATGCTAACTAGATTATGACACAATATTAATGTTTAACAAAACAACGAAGTTAACATCAATAACATAAAGCATCAAAACTTAATAAAGCTAAGCAGAATATCAGAATACATTCCAAAATGTTAAAATCCATACATAACACCCTAACACTCTACTCCTAAACACTATTCTCCCCTTTTGTCACAAATAACAAAGATGTAACTACCAACTAATCATTGTCTTCTATATCATCTCAATTATCCCAGTGCTATTGCATCCAATGGACACTTCTCTGAAGTGAACGAACACCCATCTAAAGTGAAGCAAAATCTATTGTATGTCACTTAGACTCGGACCACAGCAAAGTCATAGCTCCTAGAAGTCGAGCCTACTCCTCGATTACCAATGATAAATGGCCCATAATAGCCACTAAAGGGTCGATAGGACCGATGTAGATGGAGGAATGGGAAACAGATGTAGAAATGGATGGAATATCTTGAACAAAAGTAGATGTAATGTCAGGTGCAGAAGAAGAAGGTAGAGGGGGGTCATTAGAAGAAAGTAGGTCATCGGTAGGATCAATAAGAACTGAAGAAGATGGAATGTAAGACCTACACTAGGAAATAGTGATTTGGCTAATAGGCCGAGACACAAGCTAAAAAATCCCATCAGAAAAAATAACGAGCCTGTCACAAAATGATGTATGAAACACGCGTAGGGCAAACCTATCTTTCTACTAGTCATAATAAATATACGCAATATACGATGACAAATAAAAGAAGAAATGTCTATCGAGTCACCATGTAAAAGACCATATAGAAATCTGGCCTTATTTTGAGTAAGTGAGGACTTATGTGACATTGACCAAAGATTTGTGCACATAATGCGCAACAAGATTTGGCGTTCAGCCGAAAGTGACCCAGTAATAATCGTGCATTGTCCTCTATTCAGATGACTATTAAAAGGGACGACATGAGAAGAAAACCCAATGGAATACTTGAAGGAGTAATATAAGGAAACAACGAATAAGTAACTTGAGGAATTTGTATAATCTGAAAAATGATATCATGACTAATTTTCAACACCTGACCTCTCAAAAAGACCCTAAAACTAGGCCCAACAACCTCATTGATGTTCGCATAAAACTCCCGAATAAGGAAATGCGAAGGAGGTAATAGAACACAAAGTAATGACTCCCAGCGATGAGAAGTTAATATGGCAGCCATGTCAAAGAATAGGTTGAAAAGAGTTACCTCACGCTCAACTAAGAGAGGACGAGAGGAAAACTGTGAATCAAAGACCTCCAGGCCGTGGATGAAATAAACCTTGAACAATTGTAGAAGGCCAAGGTACTCAACATTTTACCATTAGTCTTCGCTTTCTTAGGAGGCATATTTGATATGATTTTCAATATAAAAAAAAAACATATCAAGAAGATGATAGCAAGTGATGTAAAATACCCCAATAAAGATCTAACGTATGATATGTATGAATGCATGTTGTGCATGTGAAACGAGGTATATTCATGCTAACTGAGACAAAAATTTGATATGTACATGACTTAATACACCCGATACTTAAAAGAAACATAGAACTCATGCAGTAAAATCAAGAAACATAACTAAGGGACTAAATAAGTGACACAAGGGGACGATATATAGATCAGGGTGGATGGAGGGTGAAATTGTGTACCCTTCAATTTTGATGCAAAACAATCCAAAAGTGCAAACAAATGACATAAATGTGTTAATGTGTGTGCAAATGACATGTTTTGACAAATTTAACTGAAAAATCAACTAAAAAGGTCAAAGGGACAATTCATGGAATACTTTACGTGACATATGTATGAATGGATGCATAATTTCAACCAAACCATGAGTAATCCACAAATTCAAGCCTCACAACCAATCCAATATATAATCCTAATCCCATTCCCCATCTAATGCTAAAGAATTTAAGGAAAAATAAATAAAAAATCCACCGAAAAATCATATGGTTCGAGTTTAAGGTAAATTTTTCAAAAATCTCACCAAAGTGATGCAATAACACAAACATAATCATCATATACTCAAACCTATTCCATATATATCCAAGAAATGTCTTAAATTCAAACTATTGAGAACGAATTTGAAAGAACCTTAAGATTGCAAAAGTTTGAAAAAAATTAGGGATTTCAAATTTTTAGCTTGTTAATTCAATGATTTCGATGATATTTGATGATGTTCCTCACAGGATTGATGTGTTTTTCGAATATGATGAAGGTAGGAAGCATTCAGATGAATGGGTAATGAGGATTTGGAGAGAATTTGAAAGAATTTCAAATAAGAGGCGCAAACCAGGGTTCTCGCAAATTAAGCAAACCTATGATCCGCCATTCGAGCAGAAGGTGAGTGCTAGGTGCTTGCCAAGCCTCTGCTTTGGATGCTCGAGTAAAAACTTTATGCTAAGTTGGCAGTGAGGCAAATGACACAAATAACAATTTTTTCGAATTTTTTGAAATTTCACACTTTTTCATGATTTTTTTAATGTAACACCATGGCACGTAAACCAAAATCACATGATAATCTAAACATACAATTGTTTAATTGCACTGGTAAAATTAATAAACAGTGAACTCTGTTAATAAGGAGTGATTGAATTTAGTTCACGTTTGATAAGTTTGCCCTTAGGGGTTTTTGGAAGAAGTTGAGTAATTTGTGATAGTCCAATAATAACTAACCAATGATACAAACAAATTAAGTACTAAAAGAGGCTAACACTTCAATGAATAGTAATAAATGATAGCTCAAGTGTTAGATGAAAAACTTTGATGAATATGATAGTCAAAAATTAGATTCAATCAAT
>CAIGRB010045095.1:3533-18801 GCA_903798255.1 Fraxinus quadrangulata
GAAAATATATTTTAAAAATAGAACAAGACTTTAAAATCCACGTGTTAATGTCAGGTCAAATCATGGGGACCAATTAAAGTTGAATTAAGCTAGCAAAACCCATTAAAGTTTGATAATCATAAGTTAGTCCACCTGCCATCTGCTAACACCTGTGAAACCCATAAGTCCCATTTCCAGTTATTTATTTTCTTGCTAAGCAAATGTAATAATTGCGGATAAATACCACGTACAAAAAAGTGAATAAAAATTGCTAGTCGAATAAATTGTCTTATTAAAAAAAAGTTTGATTTACTATTAACAAATAAAAATTTTATGAAACAAGTTCTAAAGTTTGAATTTAACTAGTTAATTCCACGAAACATGATCATTACTACTTATATTTATCCACCTTAACGTGATACGATGTACTAAAATGAACACAAATCATAACATGAAACGTTCGGACTTTCCTCTAAACTACAAGTACGATATTTGTTAAAATACCATATAATTCATATTATTTATATTTATTCACCTTAATCTGATACGATGTACTAAAATAAACACAAATCATAACATGAAACGCTCGGACTTTCCTCTAAACTACTCGTGCAATATTTGTTAAAATATCATATTATTCATATCGACATGCAAATTAGAAGGAAGTTTAATAAAAGTTTTATGCGTTTGGATTTTCTCTTGTCGTTTTAGAACAGTTTATCTGTTTCCTTTCCAACTAAATCCCACCGACCGTCTTTCTCGCAATCTTCGGATCAAAGGTTGTCAGTTTCCACGTGTCTCAATCATAACGAAACCGGCCTCACTTGTCTGATTCAAAATTTTTATAATAACCGTTGTAATATATAAATATTCTACTCTTGTTTTCATATCCATTTTCTTTCTGATTTTCCTTAGCGAGCGATTCTCTCCACGTATAACCCTTCAGATTCTTCACTGAAATATCTATTTGTCACTGAGTAGTGAGATTGAAGCACTCTTCTCATCTTCAAGATTCGTATATATGTCTGCGTTTGTGAAGAAACTTGTTGAAAAGGCTTCTTTGAAGAAGGTAAGCACTCATCTGTTCATCCAAATTTTCAGTTGTGAATCTTTCTTTGAAGTTGTAGATTTATTTATAAATATAATTAATTACTCGTTGTCGTCTCTTAACTTGTTTTGTGGCCAATGATCTTTCCTTCTTCTGCAAATCGTTTCTTTTTACTGATGGTCAGATGCATTTTCTTCGGGATACTGCATTTTGAGTTTTGTTTTTGAGTTCCCCATTGATCTTAATTTCTTACTGGGTATTATTATTATTATTAAAGATCATGAATTTATAGTCATAATTTATGCAATATGAGAGAATCGGTTTTTATAAAACGAATTTTGCAATAAATCGTCATAAATGGGAATAATCGAGACTAAAATTGGAACCATATCCTGAATTTAAGTCTGAAACGTGTGTTCTTGGTAAAGTAGTAAGATGATTTTAAATGATAGGGTACAGTGGTTCTTGATTTTTGTTGTAATTTGGTAAATTACTTTGTCTAATGTAGGAAAAGAAAAAGTCGGTAGTTGTCTTCCTTAAGTAAATGAAATGCTGTTGTTATCAAGGATAAAGTGTTTTGACTGCACTGTCTACACTTACTTTCCATTAACTTATTCTCAATCAACTTTTTCTTCTTTTTTATCTACTCTAACGACCTTTCTTTAAGTATATCTCAGCACCTTTATCCCCTGTTAACCTCTCTCTCTCTCTCTCTCTCTAGAATAAGTCAAGGATATTGGACAACTTTTACTTAGTTTATATGAATATTGTTCTGAAGATTATGATATTGGTACTATTTTGTCAAATGTTGCTTTGCTCACATGGACTTCTAAAGAGGAAAAATGTTGGAAACTTGAGGCAAATTTTTTATTAAACTTGCTGCAATAATTCTAGCAATACAATTAATTTAGGTAAAGGATCTCATAGAATTTAGTTTGTCTGAAGACAGCAAGGACCTCGCTGGGACTTATTCGCGTGAAGACTTTTAAGGAGCTCGCTAGACTAAAGTGGATCTCTTCGATCTTGTCAACTTGGGCTTTTAGGACCTGGTGAAAACTTAGTTCAGTCTTGACATCAAGTGGGAGCTCTTGTATTCTTTGAGAGCTTTCTCTTAAACTGAAAGGTCAATCTAGGGACTTGCATGCGTTGAATGGCCTAAAAGCTTAAGCTATTAAACAAGGTCACGCGTATATCATTTAAATATTGTCTTCGGCGTGCCTTTCCACATCTAGGAACATCAAAACCTCACATGTGCACAATTTCATTGAATGGGTGTCGGCATGACATGAACCCATGACCTACCATGCTAGATATGTTTATTAATTCATTAATTCTCTCTCATAATTTATCACTTTCTACATAACTACAAATCCATCCAAACTTCACTGGTTCAGCGTTTGCGGAGGGGTTATTATTATTTATGGATCTTGACCTCTAGCACATTTAATTGTGTATTTGTGACCTATGGAAGTTAGACATGACCAGTAACTGTAAATAGTGATCTATAGCATGGTAAAATAGCATTTGTTAAAAATCAAATATAACATGGCAGAAAAACAAACATAACTGTGGTGCTCTTTTTTATTGTGATATTCAGAAGGTGGTAATTGAGTTCATTGTACGTTCTTGCCTTTGTTTTGATCATATTTTGTATGAAGCTTGCATAATCACGTTTTCTGCTATTCCAAATCTGAATTTGGATTCTAAAGATGGAGATTAAGGACAATATATGATGGAAAATAATAGTTACATTATGATTAAAAGAATGCAAAACAGAAATGGTAAATCTCTTTCTAGACTTTAATCTAAGCTATGAAACTATATAAGGATTATTTTTGTAGCAACCTATAAGTAATCTAGCAAGATGTGTATAATGGCCAATTAACCATCTAATGCTAAATGCTATTCAAAATCCATCAAAATTAATTTGAAAATAGTTTGTGTCTGACTTAGCGTTATGTGCAGCCTGTGGGATTTTCAGATAATATCAAACCTGATGACGTAAACCCCCGTTTGGTTTTCCACTATGGTATCCCCACAGGATCCATGTTGCTGGCATATGACTCCATTCAACAAATTCTTGCTATTGCGACTAAGTAAGTTACTTCCATAATTTAGTCAAATATCATTCAAGTCGTCTAAGTATTCCCCTTTAATATGTTTTGCATATAGGGTTGAATGTTGATATATTAATTGTGGAGACACTATTCTCTTGAAAATGTTGTTGTTATCTCAATTGGACTATCATAGTCATAAAATAACAGGTATCTGCTTTACTAGATAGACAGGGACATTCTTACTGTTGATTTTCAGACATTAGTTGCTGCTAAGGCACCGGAAGGTCACATCATCATTCTACATGATGAAATCTTTGTTTTCTCTTTATGGTCTTGTCAGTGGAGCTATGATACTGAAATTTAAATGTAAGTGAAATATAGATTGTCGGAAGCACAATAGGATGATAAGCTTCCTTGTTTAAGATGGAAAATATAAAATGGGAAGAAAATAATATATGGTATCATGACGGAGCTGCAGCCTGCAAGTGGAGACTATGCTCGGTCACTTTCTTCTACAAGCTTCAACTAACCAACATCAATGCATAAGGTGTCAATGCATTGTCCAGAATATACTGACACTCTGCAATTTGATCAATGTTTGTGGAAAAGAATTTCAGGATGTCCTCAGCGTGCGTCCTTTCAGTGAGTGCTGTAAGCGTACATACTAGAACCATTCCCAATAGAGTTCCAGTTGTGCTAAGCTCTCTTACCACTTAAAATAAATTAAATGTCTTCCTGGAAATTCCATATATTAAGAACCTTGGGGAAAAAATTGAAGAAAATTTGATTTCCGATTTGAGGTAGATAGGTTTTTTTAGGGGGGAGTTTGAATTATCCTGCGGTGATCCCAATTATATTTTACATAATAAAATGTATTGTATCCTTCACGTTTCATAGATTGTTTTTGTCTCTGTAAAGTTTAATGAGCTAAATTCTATTTCGTCTCCCCTCAGAGATGGACGAATCAAATTGTTTGGAAAAAATGGCTCACAAGCGCTACTGGCATCTTCGGAGACAGTACCAAGCAAAGTTTTGCTGGTAAATGAATCATAAATCCCACTGTACTTTTGGGTTGTGTCTACTTAACATAGAAATTTATATTTTGTAGCATAGAATATGGATTTGAAGCATGCTTACATAAGTTTCCATTTAATGCATGCTGATAACTGATATCAAGTGATAGCTTTTGCTTACAGTTTATAGAGAATCAAGGTGTACTACTAAACATAAATGTCAACAACCACATTGAGGTAAGTCATTTGATATTTATTTTGGTTCTGTAACTGTAAAATTTCTTCTATTTACATAACTTTCTGACTAATATAGTTCACATAACGGACTACATTTTCAAACAAACCCTGTTCTTGTATGTTTCATTTGTCATTTTTTTCTATATGTAATTATTATTGAAGTTCAGACAACTAATTTTCTTAAAAACATATTGTGTGTAGGTCTGGGATGTAGACAGGAAGTGTTTGTCTCATGTTCATAATTTTGAAAAGGAAATCGCCTCTTTTGTGGCCATGCAGCATGTTCCTTACCTGTACTGCTTCTGAAATTCATATCTAAGCACTGATTTATATTCATGTTGCAGCAAACTATTTATGCTGTACATGTATTGGCAGGTATGCTGGAGATTCTACTGGCACTGTATCAGTATTGAGATTAGATCAAGAGCAATGGTACATAGAACAGATGAAATACCATATTCCTCTTTCAGCATCTCACGGTTAGAAGAAACTCTATTGTTTGTACAAGCTGTTTGAAAAATATCATCGAGAAATACAAATTGCTGAATTTCTTGTTTATTTTTGAAGAGAGATATATAATCATTTTGAATAGTGTTTACTGTTAAGTGAGGCATTGAGATTCAATAGGAACGGAGGAACATGAGCTAACTAAAATTTACTCTCGCCGCTGAAATGAAAGAGAGACAATGTCAATATGTTTGTTTTTTCTCAGAGATATTCATCTATTTGTGTATTTTGCATGTCACCTGATGACTAATCAACATACAGGCAAAACAAATGAAGTTGAATGTGATATTGCTGTAAATAGTATACTGCCTCAACCTGCAGCTGAAAGTAAGAGGTAGCTCTCATATTCACATTATAATCCGTTTAGAGTTATACCCATGGCCACATGCTAAATTGAAAAGGAGAGTTTAAAATAAATCTCATTCCAACAAAAGAAAGTTTTTTTCGAGACCTGTCTTTTAAGCTCCCCATTTGTGAGTCTGAGTTGAAAGTTACAATTTATACTTCCATAGCGTATCTTCTCTCTTCTTCAGCCGATTGCATCACATCAAGCTCAGATTCGAATCAATCTATTGCCTTGGCCAATCCATTATTTTTGTTTGCTGCAACTATTGTTTTCATATGGTTGCAACCTGATAATTCTTTTTTTTTAATGTATATTTTACTGTTTCCAGGGCTCTTATTATTTATTCTGATGGTGTTATTACATTATGGGCAATTCAAGAAAGCAAAGCAATTTTTACAGCCGGTGGTACCACATTGCAATCTCTATCTCACGAGACAAAGAAAGTAACAGCAGCATGTTGGGCTTGCCCTATTGGAAGTAAAGTAGTTGTTGGATACAGCAACGGAGATATATTCATCTGGAGTGTTCCATGTCCCTTAAATTCAAAGACTGAACAGGCCTTTCAAAATGAACTATGCAGTGGTCAAAGTGCTCCTATTTGTAAATTAAATCTAGGATATAGAGCGGATAAAATCCCAATAGCTAAGTTAAAATGGGCTGATGTAGATGGAAAATCAGGTCGACTATACGTTTTAGGCTCCTCTGACCATCTTTCTGCAAACTTGTTGCAGGTATTAAGTTAATTTCGACCATGATACATGCTCCTATATTAGTTACACACCTCCTCGGTATTAAGAAATTCATGATTCTATATTAGATTTTGTAATCTCAACAAACGAGCTTTTCTGCATACTTTCATAGAACATGCACTTGGCGTGTTTAAGTTTAGATCAATTTTTGTTGTCTGAAAAATCAATGTGATGTTGCAGGTCATTCTACTGAATGAACAAACTGAATCTCGCACAATTAAGTTAAGCCTTCAGCTCCCGGAATTGTGTGTTGATATGGAGATTATTTCAAGCTCCATTGAACAAAACAAGCATAGATATGATTCTCTTCTTTTGCTTGGAATGTCGGGTCATGTCTACACTTACGACAATAGTTTAATTGAAAGATACCTGATACAGAGTCAAACAAAACCATCACCATCACTCCCGAAGGAGGTAACAGTGGAACTACCATTTTCAGATTCAAGGATCACGGTATCCAAACTCGTAACAAATAATCCATGTATGCCATACTCTGGAGATGAGGTAAACATGAGGTCACTGATTACTATGATGTTTTGACATGATGAGATTATTGTTGACCAAATAATAGGTTTTCCATGTTATCGTAACGTAGAACTTCGATGTGCTGGCAAAAAATAGTTTGCCACTTTTTCCATTCGAGAGGAGGCAGAAGGAAGGGAGTAACTCAAACTCAACCAATTATAGTTCATTTTCTACGGCTAGGAACTTGTACATAACAGGACATAATAATGGAGCCATTAACTTTTGGGATGCATCATGCCCACTTTTGCTTCCAGTGGCATCTCTAACTCAACAGGTAATTCCCTGCAGTAGCATTACGTTCTACAGTAAGTTTGAATGTTCATCAATAGTAGTGAATAATTGTATATGTCAAAATCTTGTTTGATCAATCTCATCATCAATTAGTAATTGCCACCTTTATTAATTATGCTGCAAAACCTACTTGTACATACAAGAGAAAACTGTGGAAATTTGGAAACATATGGAGAGAGAAGAGTGGAGGTGATACCCTTAGAAACTACGAAGATATGAACTTAAAACAATCAAAATTCTCTTTCTTTTTTCCTTTTTCATTTTTGTTGGTAAACCCAAAATTTCAAATTATGACTGTACCTGGGATTGGTATAAAGGTGTTTTTTTTTTTTTCCAATATTTACCTTTGGGACTACTTTAAACAACCCAATTTATTTTGACTCGATTTTGCAGAGCGATAATGATTTTTCCTTAACTGGTGTACCGTTGACAGCATTGTACTTTGCCTATGACTCACGAATCCTAATATCTGGAGATCAAAGTGGAATGGTAAGGTGGTTTCTTGATTAAGTTCTGGAAATATAATTTTTGTTCATATTTTTGTGGATTTTAGAAGTGGTACAGTCTTTTACTATGTATGCTTTTTCAGGTGCGCATTTATAAACTTAAATCAGAGCCATTTGCACCTCAGAGCAGTTTTTTGTCCTTGCAAGGTACTAAGGCTTTTTTTGGCCTTCAATATCACTTGAATCTCGAATTATGTCACAGATTATTTTTAGTTGTTTTATGAGTGTGTCGAAGGAAAGCTGGAAATAGATTCATGCTGATTTACGTTTTGAATAATTTTTTGTAAATATCAAGTGAGATCAACTGAATACAAACTGATGTTTGATCAGTTTCATATTATGACACTTCTCCTGAGATTTATAGTTTCTATTGTTCCTGCCAGTATGCAGTTATTGATAGCCTGGGACTCTGTACAGGTTCTTTTGAAAAAATTACATGTACATAGGTGCTTCATATGTATTTGATGCCTTTGTAATTATTCAAAAGCAGCAAGTGAATGCAAGTTTTTTGTTTGCCTGTCACCAGGAAGTTCGAAGAAAGGAAACAATATCATCCGCAGCATTAAACTTATAAAGGTTAATGGCACTGTACTTTCGATACGCACATCCCAAAATTTAAAACAGCTTGCTGTTGGGTCTGATCAAGGATATGTAAGATTTACTTTCTCTTCCTCTTCAACACTATGGTTTCCTACAGACAATGTTTATATTGAATATGACTGCAGTTTTGGTATCCAGTACTTTAAAAGGTCAATATCTGAAATCTACTGTAAATATACTGTATTTTGGTAATTGGAATCAGCAGTTGTAGACGTAGAAAAATAGTGAAGACTTTATGCTCAAGTTGGCAACTGCAGGCAGGCAATATGTCTAAGATGTCAACGTTGGTCAGTTTCATTAGTTTTACCCACTTAAATGTCTAAACTGTCCTGTTAAGGAAAACTTGTACATGTATGACCATGATGTTGAGTTCGAGTACCGCATTAGTTAGGATTATGAATCCTTCACCTCCATTGGAATGTGATAGTAGCAATAATAATGATCCATGATTGAAAATAATTATTCCTGATAATCTTCTGGTTTTCATCGACACATCTTGAAATGTTGCAAATGAAAGTGAAAAATCTTTCAGAAGTAACTTGGAAGGATATCTAAATTCTGTAGTATGCATATGTTATCCAAGCATTCAAATACTTAATGCTTACAGGTATCATTAATTGATCCGGAGGGTCCCACTCTTTTGTATGAAAGGCATATTCCTAGCGAACTCTCCACGGGGATTATATCGACTCATTTTGAAACTAGTAAATTTCATGGTTTTGAGAAAAATGTTTTGATAGTGGCAACAAAAGATTCATCAGTTTTGGCACTTGAGAGTGATACAGGAAACACACTTAGCTCCAGCGTGGTCCGTCCTAAGAAACCCTCTAGAGCTTTATTTATGCAGATTTTGGGTGAGTCTAAGATTTTACTTTAGTCTTTCTTTTCGTATTGACTCGGAGGATTTACAAACTCTCTAAAGAAATAATTAGCATCACATTTTGCCCCTTCAAACTTTTACAGGTGGACAGGGTGTGTCTGGTAGAGGATATACTGTATCAGATGGTGTAGGCATTAATAGCGTGAACTATGATGATGCCATACTATTGTTATGTGCAGAAAAAGCTGTTTATGTATATTCCTTATTGCATGTAGTTGAGGTAAAAGTACGCCTGTCATATCCTTTAATAAAAGATATGCAATTTTAGTGCAGCTGATTTTTTCCCTTTTATTTTTGTCGTCTCTCTTCTTCAGGGAACTAAGAAAGTGCACTACAAAAAGAAGTTCCATTCATCTTCTTGTTGCTGGGCATCAACTTTCAGCACTCCTAGTGATGGACTTGTACTTCTTTTCTCTGATGGAAAAATTCAGATAAGGTGATGTTTCTCTTCTACTTAGTGATAACATACATGGTGACATAGTCATATTAGCTTCCCATACATTACTGACCAGGATTACCTTTTGCAATGGAACTTCTGCAGCTTAATATATGAGTGGAGTTGAATTTTGTCTTTAAATGCAAAGATTTTGTGACTTGGAGTTTTTGGTTCTGATTGTTCCCTTACTTTCTTGAAATACTCCATCATAAGAGGAGGAACTTTCCTGGTACTGCATTTGGTTGCTCTTTGTAAAATTTAAATTTTTTGATTTCCCTCTTCAAAATGACTACAATTTTGAGTTCATTACGTGTGAAAACTTCAAGGTACTCTCAACATCAAATAAATGCATGTCCAAACCTTCAGAATGGACAAGACATCCTAACCCTTTATACATGTCCCAAAAACTAAGCCAACTATGATTTACCGAGTAAGAAGATGTGTCCCCCCTGTACCATTTTTCAACTGTAGTATATTCATTTCTTGAAAATTCCCTTCAACTTTTTCTGGCTGTCAAATTTTTAGAACGTCTTTAGCTCACCAACATATGGATAGTGAGCCCATGCATCAACATCCCTAGTTGTAACTCTTTGTTGACCTAATACCTTGTTTCTAAAATGAGATTCATGTCTCAAGACTGATCCTAAACCATGAATTTAGTGATGCAGAATGAGAGAGGAAAGAATTAGAAGAATAGAGTTTGAGAGAGTAATATTATAACATGTCTCGGTAGTCCATTATCAAACCAATAGTCTACGTAGTTGAAAAGCTATTAAACTACAAAATGAAAAATTACCTAATTTAAAACTAATAATTATGGGAAGGAAATAAATGAAGTATTAAGGAGATCCATGAAAATAATACTCTTTATTGTTGAATTCTACTTCCCAATATTATGATATATAACATGTCTAATCATATCTCCTTGGTTAGAGAACTTGGTTCTGGCGAGCTAAACAACAAAGATAAGGAGAATATTGATCTCCTAGGCAATCAAATAAATGAACTTGAATTACTAGTTGTTGCCTTCTCCAACAATTTTGTTACTTGTCTTTGGTGAAGGGGGTAATGGGAACTGTAGCGTTATTTTGTTGGGCCCATAATATTGAGAAGTTGGCAGCAGAAATCTATTGTGCATCTCTTTCTAGGATTACAATATAGAATTTAAACTGAACGAAGTTCATATTATTATTTTCCCCCAGAATTTATCGCCTTTTTTTGCACAAAAAATAGAAAGAAAAAATAGAATATCGGATATTATACATTGCTTGGAGGAGCATGGTTGATACATCTCATTGCGCTCGTAGTGAGATAGAATTGTCTGCTTTGCTGCGGCCAATAAGTGTTCAAGGAAAACTTTTAAAACTTGTGATTCCATCTTAAAGTGTCAACTTTATTAAATAGAAATAGCCCAAATCCTCCCTGCAATATGATGGCTTATTTGAGCAGAACAATCTTAAAATTCGTGCCCCTTTTTAAATTTTAATTGGATCGAATTGCTTGTTAGAACTTAGTGAATCTGATACTATATTAAAACTTGGAATTCCATCATAAAAAGCCAACCTTATTAAGAGGAGTGACACAAATCCTTATATGTTGGTCTATATTTTCATTTTTATTCGATGTGAGATTTATCCCTCAACAAAAATCGAATCCTCTTGTGATGATGGTGCAAAACAATTTCTCTTTATTGCTTATCCTCATTTCCATCTCATGTTGTTAATGTAATGGAAGTTATGAATATGTATCCTCCTTAATATTTCTAAACCTCAGGTCCCTTCCAGAATTATCCCTTCTGAAGGAAACTTCAGTAAATGGACTCACGTTGTCGATATCGAAAGCATCCTCAATTTCTGACAATTCGGTGTCTTCTTCACATGACGGTGAAATTATCATTGTAAGGCTGTATTACCTTGCTATTCCAGATAGTTGTTTTATAAAGTTTTGTAACAGAATGCTTACATGAGCTCCATATCTTTCTACATTCAGGTTAATGGCGATCAAGAGTTGTTTTTCCTCTCTATTTTTCTCTGCATGGAGGCTTACAGGTAATAAGGGTAGTAGAAGATTTTGAATTTTCGGTTCAGAAACATGTCATAATTGATTCCTTCCTAAATTTCAAGCAACTTTAAACTATTCAAAAAACATATTCTTTTCCCTTTTCACTGAATCCTATTTTTTTCCAGTCTCTGTATAATTTTGGGAAAGAGAAGTAATCAAACTTGTACTGTATTTTGCATGCTGATTTTGCTTTGCTCTGTCCCAGACTTCTGGACCCTGCTTCCCAAGTTTTTAAAAAAGACCTGGTCAATGCTCAAGCAATCGTTTCTCTCCCTTCCGTTAAAGAAAAGAAGAAGGTATATTATTGAACTTGTTTGTACTGTTTTGGATAGTTTGAATGTGTTCTAATGATTTCTCTGGCTAATCTGGAGTGATAGGGTATATTCAGCTCTGTTATTAAAGAAAATAAAGGGACAAAATCAAAGAATGGGCTTGAGTTGGAATCTGAAGATTCTAGAAAATGTGTTGAGGAACTACCAATGATATTTTCAGCTGCTAACTTTGCAACTGGAGTAGAAACTGAAACAAAGACTATTAATATTGACAGAGATGATGACTTGGATATAGGTATTTCCTTTTTGCCAAGTTTTTTAGCTTCCTGGGTACACTGTTATCCCTTGAGAAAAATGTGTGTTATTCTGGTTGCAAATTTTTAATTTTTATTGCCTTTCATTTGAAAGATGACATTGACATTGAAGATCCAATTGAGAAACCAAAAGGACATCCAATGATAGAGGCACTGAATAAACAGAACATCAGAAATAAATTTCAAACAATTAAAGGTAAGCCTGTGATAACAAATAAGCATTTTTTTTTGTTGGTGATTAGTGATATGTTTTTCATTTTTCTCTTCCAGAGATTGGATAAACATTCTCCAGATTTTATATACAGTTTGTCAGATGATTTTTATACACATGGAAAGGAAATAAAGTTGAAGGCTTTAAGCATGATTTGAAATATAAGTAATTATTTAACACACAGAGACATATGGAGGGAAAATTTATTGTACAACAAAAACAAATAGAAACAGAAATTAAAAATCAGAAGATAAAAGACCAATATTTCATAGAACATTAATAACATTGATTTTTCAGAGCATAGAATGATGTCAATTTCAAACAATTTTGTAAATCCAATGCAACTAGTTGACATACATATATATGGATTGGTAGGCAGGCTTTACATTCTTTTAGAATAGTCTTGAATGACATTGGTATGATTAACTAAGAAAATTGGTTGATATCATAGTCTTTTGTCATCTTCCTGATCACTATTTTTCTGAGAATGCAGTATACTATGTGCCTCAAAATGAATAAAATGTAGTCAGGAGATATGAATGAAATAGACCTGCCAATGTACTTGCCTACCATGTACCTAATACTTTTTCATGCATTTGTGAGGAACAATTGTATCATTTTGATGTTTATAACCAAGGGGTTCAAGGCTTTGACTATTAATATGAAGACATTCTGTAGCACAGTAAAAATTGCCAGTGGATAAACAACACTGTGGGCAGGCTGCTTATCATTCCCGTAGGTAATAGAGTAGGAATCAGTAAATTGACATCAAATTGAGAGAGAAAATTCTCACTATTATTTAAGAAGTAACAAAACAAACCTTTTTATGAAACTAAATTTCTAATCATTATAAACTAATAGACTTGTATGTTTCCTTTTCTATTGTGTTGTGAGAATTGATAATCCATTAGTATAGGATCTGGAAAAGAGCTTGAGTATGTCAAAGATGATGGTAGTTTTATGTTTCTAAATTATTAATTTTACAGATAAGTTGAAACATGCGAAGGTGAAGAATGATAAAACACCAGCAAATGAAGAGCCTCAAGAAGAAAAGGCTGGTGCTGCTGTTGATCAAATAAAGAAAAGATACGGATATGTTTCTTCTGGTGTAAGTGTGTTCATCCATGCATTAAACTTAACATTGATCCAAAGGCTCAAGTAATAAACTGTTGGGCTAAATATGTATTATTTCAAACTAGAACCTAGACAGGAAAATCTTGCCCTGCAATGAAAACATTGGAATGTCCAACTTTTGAACTTCCAAAGCCACAGCATTACCTAATGTTCTAGATGGTTGCAGGAGTCAAGTGTTGCCAACATGGCAAAGACAAAGCTCAGTGAAAATTTGAAGAAGTTACAGGTATTATTTATCATTGCTTATCTTGATTTTTTTTTTATCTGAATCGAGTTTGGTTTAGGAGGAACTCCTACACTATTAATTTTGCAAGTGTATCAGAATTGGATTTTAGCTTTATAGTGGGACTGTATGGATAAGGTGAAGTGGATAATGCTATAACATGCTGAGATGGAAGGAAAGGAACATGGAATTAGGAATGCCGTATCGAAAATCAAGTTCGATTTATATTATTTGCATATGCATCCTGTATATTTTCTAATTTTGAAAATTTCAAAACGAAATGACTTTTAACTGGAAAAAGAGCATATACAAAAACAGTCGACGTTATTTTTTACTAAGACGTTGTAGGTGTGACCAGAAGTTCGATAGTCCCATAGGATTCGAAGTATCAATGGGATATGACTCGAGGAAAATTTAATGAAGTTTATGTTTGTTGGGCAGGGCATCAACTTGAAAACTACTGAGATGCAAGATACAGCCCGATCATTTTCTTCTATGGCCAAAGAGGTGCTACGATTTGCTGAGACTGACAAAAAAGGCTCATGAGAGTTTACAAGATGGTTTGGTTGGCTCATACTACAGTCTCTGTTTCAAATGGTTTTTTGCATGTCCACACCAAGCTTGTATTGATATTTTTTAAATTGAATTGAGGGTCCAGCATGCACTGCTGCAACTATTTAAAAAAAATAAAAAAATATCTATTTGTAATTTGTGTGTATATTAAATTTGTGGACATGCACTACTCTTTCATGTATCAGTTTGTAATTGCTTATCTACAAGAATTTTATTATCTTTTCCTTTTGTCATGGAAGCTCGCTCCAAGTATCGTTAAATCGGTGTTTTCCAGTCTCATGCTCAGTTTCACGTTGTCTTTTTCTACCGAACAACCAATCCAAACAGATCTAACACACAATCAATATATTCACATCGATTGCTTCTCAATATAACCCACAAAGAATAAGATAACGGTGATGATTTGTAACTACAAAGGCAAGAAGAAAAAACAACAAAATAAGGCAAGAGAAACAAAAAAATCAAATCGTCTAGACTTTGTTGTATAATCTAAAACAGAAAACTAACAATGCCACAATGTCAGAAAAATGTGAACAACAAACTATCGAAGAGACCTCGAAATTCCCATCAACGAGACCTCACGCTTGAAACCTCTGGGCCTGGTCGCCACTCGCTGTCGCCAGTGACACGAGCCTGATTGCCTGGACTGCCTCCTCCTACACATCATGCCAATGGTCTCCATTAGTCCAACAGGTGAGTGGACTGCCTGAAATTGAGAAAACAACCTCGGTTGTTTCACAATTTTCAGAACTTTTTCGAATTCGTTTTCCGCATCTATTTTGTTGGTTTTTTGTCAATTTTTCGAGTCAAATCCACCACATTGAAGCTATGATATCAATTGTCACGGAAGTTCGCTCCAAGAATCGTCAAATCGGTACTTTCCAAGCTCAATTTCATGTTACCTTTCTCTACCAAACAACCGCCAAAAGGCTCTAACCCACAACCAATATATTCAACTCGATTGCTTCTGAATCTCACATACGAAGGACAAGATAACAATGATTATTTGTAGCCACAACGGTAAGAAGAAAAAACAACGGAATAAGGCAAGAGAAGAGACCAAAAAATCAAAGGGAAGTCTCAATTTTTCTTCTCCAGTAGGCAACCGATTTCTCTCTCAAAGGCACTGTTTTTTTCTCCTTTTCATACACAAATCACACACTAAATGGCTGGGGCAAAGACACCACATCTATAGGTTAGGTTAGGCTTTAGTTGGACCAATAAAGGGTTAAATGAATAAAGATTCAAAGTCATCCGAGGTAATATAGATGGGCTGTTAACAATATTAGGGGCCGTTCTCTTCGTG
>CAIGRB010045095.1:23736-64930 GCA_903798255.1 Fraxinus quadrangulata
AAAAAAAAAAAAAAAAAAAAAAGGAAAGAAAAATTGCAGCTTATAGAAGTTTATAGACAACATACCTCCAGAGATATTTTGCCTGGCTTTTGGGATGGGGACAGAAGCCAATGGTGGAATATTTGATTCAAGAAATACAGCAGGGAAGAATGATGTATTGAAAACCTTCACTTTATCAACTTCATCAATGATGAACAATACGGTGTCTTCCTTAACCTGGTAACAAGACCATTTAGCTGTTAATAGACATGATACTGCAAGATTCATCCTTCAATACTAAAAATTGTTCAGTTATCTTAAACCAAGAACCATAAGCGTTACAGCCATTCGTCCAGGTTTTGTTATCTAGAAGAATGAGATGGTTAGAACTTCAAATGCAACAGCATTGCCTAACATTTGATATGGTTGCAGGAGTCGGTGATGCGAAGTGCGAACGTGGCAAAGACCAAGCTCACAGAAGACGTTAATGGTATTATTATCATTTCTTATCTCGATTTCTTTTATTAAAAACGTACCTGGTTTCATTGAGTTTGGTTAAGAGAAAGTCCTTTACTATTAATTTTGCAAGGAAGGAAAGGAACAAGTCTTTTATGAAAAATGTACCTGGTTTCAAAATTGGAGTTTCAGATTATGGTAGTCACCATATCATGATAGCAAGGATGATGAAATGATGTGGTAAAGCACTGCAGTGAATAATGTTATGACATTTTGAGACGGAAGGAAAGGAACAAAGAGTTAGAAACGCCCTATCGAAAATCAAGTTTGATTTTTCACACTTGATGACTTCAACAGGAAGTTAAACATGAAGGATGTTGATTTCAAATGAGCATATGCGGAAACAGTCCAGGTTTCTTTTTTCCTTTTTTGCCTGCAACGTGAAACATATCAAGCCGAGCAATGAAATTCACCAAAGATCCCCGGTTCTTGTCCGAGGTAGCTGTTTCATGTGGAATTGAACCCGGTCACTAACAATGATCTCTCTACTGTACCATCTATTTATTATCTTTGTCACTTTATGACAATCCACACCAGATCTTGAGATTCTTTACAAATGTTGAACTCGAAATCCAGTGGGATCGTGCTGCCAACAGACTTCAACTCCTCTTCTCGTCCACGAGTGACAAACATTTGGACATCACGTTAGACTACACGTGACCGTAGCTCCGACAAAATGAGATGGTCAGCTCTCTGATGCTGAAAGTCAGACGGTGGAAGATATTTAGGTGCGGCAGAGACACAATGAGCAATAAATATAGGTGCCGAGTTGAAGAGAGAATGTTATCAAAATTGAGGGAGTAATCTTGTATTCAATTTCACACACTACCTTTGGATATCACTACGTGTAAATATACACCAAGAGAGGTGAGTTGAAGTTCATTGGATGCTTGACATGTGGTCTCATCCAAATAATCCACTAATCAAACTAAATTGTGTCAATCCCTTGTTGTCACCCTCAGCGTGTGACTTAAATGTGTAATTTCTACAATACTTGGACACAATTTGACAAAATTACTATTTAATTTGGTTAAATATCAGTTGTTGTAGGATATACTCGAGTTTGGATAGTTTTTGATGAATATAAGTAAAAATCGATCAAAGAAAGGCCAAAAAGGAAGGATTATAAAGTTTGGGAGACTAAATTGCAAATTGTCAAAAGTTGATTCAAACTAAGATACGATAATTGAAGATTATATAGATCAAATTGGCTGAACTTAGAAGTTGAAGGAGTCAGACAAAGTACAAAAGAAAATATATGATGACAAGAAGAAGAAATCGGGGACCAAAATGCACAAAATACAAGATGTTATACCATGCAATCGCAGGGCAAAGCCCTTACAACCACAAGGTATGTTAAGTAAATTCCAGTGCACGGACCAACATAACGGTAAGATTACAGTAGTTTTAAGCACACGATATGAAAAACTATCAAAGACCGTAGAATAACCATTACTTCAACAGATACAATCTAGGTTAGAGGAATTATTCGAAGTTATCTTGGGCATTGCCAATCACCACATAACTCACTACCTCAAAATAAGTCATCGAATTTTCAACAGCAAGAGAAGGAAGCTCTATGGAAAGAAGCATTGTGTAAAATAGCAAAGGCTACAACTTGGTTCATGTAAAAGATTGAGACAAATTTCCTAAGTCAAGGGCCATGACAAAAAAAAAAAAAAATGGAAAATTACATTGGATTGGCTAAAATGATAAGAAATGCAAGCATGAAATCTCCTTAGAACATTAATAATCGTTTGATTGGTTTAAATTCTATGAAAAATGTCACATTTGAGGAATTCAATTTTTACTTTGACTGTTTGATACGAAAGTGAAAATAAAGTTCGAATTATAAGGTACAATCACTTCAATTTTTTTTTTTTTTGTCAATTTCATGGAAAATATATTCTTATGGGGTACTTGAATTTTTATTTTTCAACTTACATGGAATTTGAAAGCCTTTTCATATTTGCCAATTAAAAAATATGTTTAATTATTTTATTGTGTGCTTATATAAGTTGGATACCCTTACCGACTAATGATGATATTATTATATTTACTTATGCTTCATGAATTGCTAATAGATTACGAGACTTGGATTATTTTGAAAGATTTTATATTTGGTATGCACGATATTCAATAAAATTATTGTGCCCATGTTTGGTATCGATTTAAAGCAAATTTTAATGTAAGTTAAAGTCAAACAATCAATATTAACCACATATTTTATGGATTTCACAATTTTTTAGTCACACATTTTTTTTTTTAATATCAAAATCTACTAAAAATCTAATTTTATTCCATACCAAACATGGATTGTACATCCTTCAAGTGGTTATTTGAATAAAATAGGTGGAACGAACTTGGATGTAGGTTGGTTGACGAATAAAAAATCGAACGGTATAACACAATTCTTGGATCATCTGAAATGATAGACTGGGATGGTAAAATCGATTTAGAAGCTACTTAGATACGCGTTGCTTCCACGAATGAAAACATCCGTGCGAAGTGGTTTTGACAACAAGTGGAACTTAGGTAGGCATCATTTATGAGAATTCTAATCCTAATTATGTGTCCCAACAAGACATTGCACTAATTCAGGAAGAGTGGTGCAAAAGTATAGGAAGAAGCGGGGTTTGTACAACGTGTTCGAGTCCTTTAATGTAAAACTCTTCTTTTTTATTTATTTTTCCTAGAAAGCTCCATGTAAATTCGTTCAATTAGTTTAAGGCTTATTTGACATGATTTTTGAAAAATTAAAATGAATTTTCTAAGAGTCAAAAGTTGCTGCTATTGGACTTATCGGCTAATTCTACGGAAAATGCTTCTTTTAGTTAAAATAGTTTTTAGAGTAAATTGGCCAAATATGTATATGACTTTTTCTAAAAGAACTTTTGAATGGAAAAATATTTTAAAAATTATTTTTCAAACAAAAATTAAAGTAATTTTTCTACGACGAATAAAAATAAAAGTAAAAATTATGTCAAACGGGCCCTTTAATACTTTTAAGAACTCAAAATATTCCTTTTGCGAAAATATTATTCCAATCACTAAAAATTCGTTTATTTGATTTGATGATACTGGAAATAAATTTTTGGTTTAAAATGAATAATTATCTTAACGTATAAAAAGAGGAAAACATAAGCCAAAAAGGCCTGAACATGGGTAATTACACAATAAGCCCTACAGCTCACAAGGCATATCTCAATCATACCGCGTTTTACCGTGATTTATTTAATAAAGGAATACAGCGACTGATGCTTATGCCCCGAAAGGTCATAAAAGGGCAAATTCGTCATTAGAACACGCTTGTAGGTGAATAACTCAAAACTCTTCAAATCCATTGATTCAGCCATGTGTCATCACTATTCCGCCAGCGACACATCCAACGGTCCAGAAGGCTTCCCAAACAAACACAGAGAAAACACAGAGCCAAGAGATGGGAGGTAAAATGCAGTGGGAATGGATTTTCAGCCAATGAATCATGAGCACACGGATCGATGACCTGGCAAAGAGAAGTTGGGATCCCGCCTAAACCCGGACTTCAATTTTTTCTGTGATTCAATTTTTAAGCTCTTTCCTTACAAACCCCTTGCTTCTTATCTTTGTTCCACTCCCTTTCACTCATATACTTAACATAGCAAAGCATATCTCTCTGTACTAGGGCAATTATTTTCTCTCTCTAGACGAGGTGAGTTATATCCCGGAACTGCGCCGATTCTCCACCAATTCGCACCGTTTCTTACTGGTTTTCGCATATTTTTGACAGGTTACGCCATGAAAGGAGGTAGATCCAAGCCTGATACTAGGAAGGCTGAAAGCAAGTGCGGTTTTTAGCCTTTTACCGTTTTTTTTTTCAGATCTATGAGCTCTATTGATTTGGTATGTTTTTATTCGTTGAATTCTCTAACAAATGGATTGTTTTTGAATCCTTAGGCTGTCTGTGAAAAAAGGTGCAGCAGCCAGGAAGAAGGCGGCACCAAAGGGCAAGCTTGCGAAGGACCCAAACAAACCAAAGAGGCCAGCTAGTGCTTTCTTCGTTTTCATGTACGACCTCTGCTCTATACCTTCCTGTCGCAAATCTCGCATCTATTTATAGACCTTTTAATTAAATTATTTTGGATCAATATAAGGGAGGACTTCAGGAAACAATACAAAGAGAAGCATCCCAGCAACAAATCGGTTGCCGCTGTAAGTACTTTCTCTTGTATTCAGATCCCAAAGTTTGGTCCAATTTGCTTCGAATATATTTTTCAGTATTATCAATTTCGATTTTTCTACTGTCTGTCTCAAATTAATGTTCCATAAATTATGTAGGTCGGAAAAGCTGGGGGTGACAAGTGGAAATCGTTGTCGGATGCTGTAAGCATATTCTGCTACCATTTCTTTCTTTTTGAAATTACTTCACAACTTTTGGGATTCGATAATTTTATTTTTTTGACGGATTTTGTTTAAATTTAAAATATAGGAGAAAGCTCCCTATGTTGCTAAGGCTGAAAAAAGGAAGGTTGAGTACGAAAAAACCCTCGAGGATTACAATAAGAAAATGGTAATTCTTTTATATTTATAATAATTCAACAAGTTCCATCCAATTTCTGAGAACATAATTACGAAGAAAATGTCATAACAGGCTGAAGGAGCTGGAGCTGAAGAAGAGGAATCCGACAAATCAAAATCCGAAGTGAATGACGAGGACGATGAAGACGAGGATGGAAGTGGAGAGGTCTGTAATTGATCAGTTAATTTTAATTTAAAATTCTTCGATTTTATTATGCATATTAATTTGGTTGACTTCTGAAATTGCAGGATGAAGATGACGACGATGAGTAGGGAGATGGTTGGATTGATTGAAGAAATTGAAATTACCAAATTATTAACATTTTCTTTTTACTAGTGTCTACCCCTACCCCCTGATAAATAGTAGACCTCTTTTTACCTATTAATCATGAAAGTAAAACGATGTTAGCTTGCATCAAAAGCAGCTAGTAATTCGGCTATGTATCTGATATTTTGTGAATTATGATCCACTGCTTTAATGATAATCTCGTTGGTTAGGTTTTGTTTCTGTTTTAAAGCCTCGTCATCATATTAAGTATATTTTAATAAAAATTAATGAAATGTGTTTGAAATTGATTTTAATTTTTGTCAAATAGGAGCTAATTATTGAAATATGTTGGGATTCGGTCCATTGGGTGGCACATTGTTGTTACGTACTGTCATTGAATTTCCTCGTGTCATGGATTTTCTATTGAAGAAATTGTAGGAGTGGAGTGGGTAGGTAATCCTTATTAGTCATATTGAATTATATTTGGCAGTGCAAACGGTCTTTTCCAAGAATCTCCTTAATGTGGGATTTGCACAAGCAAGGCGTTACGCCTTTTTGGGTTACAAAAAAGTGAGGATTGCGAGATAAGGAAAGGTCAGTAGCTGTTGTAAAATTATTGTTTTCCTGGTAGTGTTCTATGTGTGCTCGTCACGTTTAGACATCTTTTGGTGGTTACGAAATGTTGGATCTGTGAGATGTTGAGGAGATTGTGAGTTCCATGTGTTGACATGCATTTCTAATTCTTCCATTTGTTCCTTAGCCCAACAATCAGGTGTGCTGTTGTGAAGATCTGAGTTTCATTATAAAATGTCAATACAACTAAGAGCAGAAACTTAAATCCTTATATCTTTAATTGATGTGTGATATTACTCTTATATTTCACAAGATTGTACGCATGAGTCTTGGAATTGCAATTTTAATTTGAGGATTAGATCGATCGAATTGTTTGTTCGAGCCTCTTTTGACCTTTTAATCATGGAAGTAAAATGATATTAGCTTGCATCAAAAGCATCTATAATTTGGCCATGTATCAGATATCTTGTGAATTATGTTCCACTGCTTTAATGATAATCTTGTTGGTTAGGTTTTGTTTCTTTTTTTAAAGCTTCGTAATCATATTAAGTGAATGTTTGGTGGGTACTAAAATTCAATTTGAAGTATATTTTAAAGGATATTGGTGACATATTTTATTGAAAAATTGTGGATTTCATTTTTAATGTTAAAATTAATTATTGATTTTAATTTTTAGTGGAAATTGCAAAAAATAACCACTTAAAACAGTCAACAATGGAAGGCTTACACGACCGGGAATGGGGCTAGACCTCACATTGACTCCATCTTTTTACCGCTCCGTGGGTACTCTAATCATTCTAAAACCCTTTTCTTTTTTGTGGATTGAAATTCCACTACAAAAGTCTCTTTCTTGGCCTAGTGGCTTTGTGGGATTTGAACTCTTTCTCTTTTTTTTCTTACCTAGCTGGTGTAATTAAAAAACCCCTTTGTTCATAGGAATTACTGAAAGCTTTTGAGGATTGTTCCTAGGATGTAGAATCCTCTTCTTTTTGTTTTCTCCTAGGTTTCCTTTTCCCTCCTCGAATCTCTCAATCAGAAGCTGGAGAGGAGAGATGGCATATAAGAAGTGGAACTCACTCGAATAGAGAGAGTGTAGGCTCACTCACAGGTCAGGGGCTAGTACAGCAAACAGGGGTTTCAATTCCCACAGAGCAAGTGGGAAATCAAAAAGACCAGCGAACTAAAGACTTTCCGTGAGCATAAAACTCCTGTATGGTCTTTACCGCTTGGGAACCTCGCCTATCCCCTCGAAGCAGCTCTATGGCTCGCTTCAGGTATTACACTNGGGGGAAGGGATTTCTTTAAACGACGATTCCGGAATAGATAGATTCAAATTGCGTGATAGAATGGAAAATATAACCAAAGGGCGATTTTAGTAAATAACCAAATAGAATACTGGGGCTAAGGGTCAAGTTGTAAAAATATTCAATATTACTTTAATGTCCATTTTACTATAATTTAAATCAAATTGTTCTCAATAGCAATTTTAAATTTTATAACGAGGACAAAATTATTTATGCTCCTGATTGATGTACATTAAAATGAAAAGAATGTATTTTTTTGTGATGTGACGGTGAATGTGTGGTTGAAAAAGAAGGAAACTTTATTGATGTAATGAAAAATATTATTTTATTAAAGAATGTATTGTTAAAAATGAGTAAAATGATGAAAATGAAAATTAGAATGTTGCTCATAATTTATACTACTTATTTTAAAAAGTATTATATTAATTTTGCATTAAATGTGCGGGTAAATAAAACATTTATGAAAGTGACAAATAAATTGGGTCTAAATGTTGTAACAGTTTTAAAAATATTGAGAACATAATGAAATGTCAAGAATAATGATTATTAAACATAACTTATTAATAAAAACAAAATTTCAAAGTAAAATTACTTTCATCGAGATTGTGGAAAACTTAATCAATTTGTAAATTTTGATGAGAATAAATTTTTCTAAATGACATTAGATGATTTTTTTTTATGAATTAAAAACATATAGTTATTTTTTAGTTCACCTTCTTCATTTTTTCCTAAATCTTTGATCAATACTTAATAGATAATGCAAGTAAATGAATCCATTAAATATTAGTTAATAGTATTAATGTAACTTCTTATGGAAGTTACTTATTCTTCTCGAAATTTGAGATTTTAAAAAAAAAAAATTTACTTCATTTTTCATTAAAGATATATGGTGTGTTTGAATCACATTATTTTGGAAGAATATATTTTGAAATAATAAATTGATGGAGAATGTATGGTTAAAAAGGAAGAAAAAATTATTGATGTGACGAAAAATATTATTTTATTGGACAAAGTGTGTGATTAAAAATAAGTAGAAGAATAAAAATAAAAATTTTAATATGTATTAAACAGGTGCATAATAGATAATTTGATACCAAAATTGACTATTTTTACAAGAATTATAACAATTAGACACTTTTTAATTGAGAATTGACCATTTTTTGTAAATTCACCTAATTTTTATGAAATAGGGGCTAAATATGAAACTATATTGGGTTTCGGTCCCTTGGGTGGCACATTGTTGTTACGCACTGTCATTGGATTTCCACATCTCATCGATTTTCTATTGAAGAAATTGTCAAATCAGGAGTGGAGTGGGTGGGTAATACTTATTAGTCATATTCACACATTTTCGCCCCTATTTTAGAGAAGTCATAAATTTTGAAACAATAATTAATGGGAGAACTCGTGATTAAAAAATAATAAAAAGTTCTAAATTTATATATAATATTATTTTATTTGAAAAATATTGATTAAAATTAAGAAAGATAAAAAAAAAATTAATTGGAGCCAAACATGGCTGAATTATATTTTAGTATTGTGCGCTCGAAATTGTTGGCAATGTAAACGGTCTTTTCCCAATAATCTCCTTAATCAATGTGGGATTTGCCCTTCAAAGAACAAGATATAATAATACCGAAACAATGATGTTATTTACAGTAAAAATTATCGACTATCTTGTTTGAGTCATTAATTTTGTAGTTTCGTATAGTTATTATCTCTGCTACTCTTTCCTAATTACAGTAAAATTATTGTATCCCTAATAGTGTTCTATGTAAGCTCGTTTCATTTAAGCAAGCGTTAGATCTTTTGGTGGTTACAAACGTTGGAACTGTGAGATATTGAGGAGATTGTGAGTTCCATATGTTGCCATGCATTTCTATTTCTTCCATTCGCTCCTTAGCCCAACAATCAGATATGTTTTTGTGAAGATAAGTTATAACTGTAAGATTTGAGTTTCATTATAAAATGTCAATACCATTAATACCAATAACTTAAATTTTTATATATTGTTTATTTATTTTATCTTTAATCGATGTGTGATATTACTCTATTATATTTCGCAAGATGATGACTCACTCTAACACACCAATCTTGAAATTGCAATTTTAATTTGAGCGTTAGATGGATCGATTGCTCGTTTGAGCTTTAGATAAACTGAATTGCTCGTTTGAGTTTTAGATAGATCGAATTGTTCGTTTGAGTTTAATGAATTATGATATTATAAGAAAAGCTTATTTGCCTTGGCATTTTAAAATTGATAAACCGATCAAATATAATTTCCATCAAAATATTATATAGAATCCACAAATGTTATGCACTTTATATATACATATTTCGTTGAATTCACAATTTATAATTTACAAAAAACTTTATAATATATACTCTCAGACGATATTCTAAAAAGCTCGTCATAGCGGTGGCTAAGCACCACCTAGACTCGAAACTCCAACTAAACACTTCATTTCGTGCTTAGACTTTTTTTTTTTGACCAATTTTTAAACGATTGAATTCTTCATCTCTTTCGTCTTCCTTATGCTCGCTTTACTATTTTATTTATTTAACTTATTAATTTCTTTATTTTTTTAAAAAACTTTTCATTTAACTTTAATTTCAAGTTTTTAAAAGATTTTATCTGTACAAAAGTCAAAAATGATTTTATCTAAACTATGGTGCTATCTACGTTATATAATTATGATTTTGAGACTTATTATTTTATTGCAAACTCCAAAAGTATGTATGAAATTCCTATAAATATATTAAATATGACTTATGTAATTAAAATTAAAACTATGAAAAATATTCTAATTTTTTGCATTTTGAAAACTTAAAAATTATATAATTGACTAATAATAGAAAATTTTAAGTAAATATAATATTTTATAATTTTAGATATTTGATATGTATTATTTTAGTTATTAAATAAAATTTAAAATAATATTAAAAATAAAAATAAAAAATTTTACGCCTAAGTATCACCTAAGCTCGTTTAAATTCATAATGCTTGAAGTTTCACTTCTACGCCTAGCCACACTTTACGCTTCTTAGAAGACTACTTTTAGACATTGGATTTTATATTAAAAAGTCAACGTTGTTAAGATGAGTCGTTCAACCTATAATCCTTGAATATTTATGTCAAGCATAATGTTATATGATATGATGTTTGTGTTGACCTATGATTTAATATAACTCCACTTGTTTTGATTATAAAAAATAATACACTTATATTTTTAACAAATCTCGTTTATTGAGCTTTTCATCAACAAATCTTCTTAAGCACTCAAAGGCTTAAATATTGATCCGTTGAGAAACAAACAATCAAAAGAGACTCGAAGAGATCAAAAACCTTGAAAATTAGAGTTTTAGAAGTTGTTTCGATTTATATGTAAATGTATAACTCATCGATTTTTAGCAATTTCATAAATCTCAAAATTATTTTCATAATTCATCACTTGCATAAAAATATTTTTGACTCATAATATGAATAGATTTTGGAAAAATAAATATTTTGATACAAGAAACTAATTTTCAAAATATGTATACTTCAGCTGACCGAAGTATAAATCGGTCAATCGAAATTGGTTGCATACCATATTTTCAGGCTTCTTAATCGGATTTTACAATACTCACCGTTTTTGCATCTTATAGGATTGAACTCTTCGATCGACCGAAGTATAGACCGGTCGACCGAAGTGTCAGCTGAAACTCAAATGGTTTGAATTTTACAACGGCTATATTCACATTTCGATCGACCAAAATTGATCAACCGAAACTTTCTGATTTTCAATCTTTTGATCGATAAATAGTCATCTCTTTTGCATTCAATTCTAACAACCTACAACAGCAATTAAGAGAGTTTATTTATTGAAAATTATTGAGTTTACTTGAATATACATTCTATTTCATTTATTACAAAGAATTTCTTGATTGATTAAAACTAGTTTCATCTATTTAATCAAATATTCTACCTTACAAGAAAACTTTTCAATTTCATCTACTTTCAAATCTTGATAAAAGTTTTCTTTGCCAACACTTATATTGAAATGTAAATCTCTCTTCATACTTAACTTGTATTAGAGAGATAATATGTTGAAAACTTTGATATAAATATACAAATTATTTCATTATCCATCATTTATCAAAGTTTACTACATAAACACTTGAGCTTTACTACTTGCTATCTATTGAAGTGTTATCCTAACTCTCTAAATACTTGACTTGATTATATCATTTGTTAAGCGAGTTTTTTCAATTGTAAAATTATCATTCATATTTTTGGTGGTTTCAAGAGATTTGTGAAAACTCGATTGTTGTTAAGGATATGCGTTCCTTGTTGTAAGTCACCTGAGGATAAGTGCTTCTTGTTATAAGTCACTTAAGGATTAGAGCTCTTTGTTATAAGTCACTTAAAAATTGATATTTCTTGTTTGTAAGTTACCATTATAGTGTAATTAACCTTGCTCGTGACAGAGAGTTTGATAACGGGGATGTAGAATACATTGTGTATTGAACCCCATTAAATTCGCTTGTTATCTTTACATTCGTGCACTTTACTTTAAATTGTCATTTATATCGTGCAATATCCATACTTGAATTAAGTTATTGAATTTGCATAATTACTTCTCGTATTAATACTTTGCATTTATATCTTGTGAATTAAATAAGTTTGAGATTAATTGTCGAAAAAGTTTTAAAAATCAATTATTATTATTGTTTTTTTTACTTATTTTCAAACACACATTTTTCAATAAAATAATATTTTCCATCACATCAATAACTTTTCTTTCTTTTTCAATTACAATAATTCATATCCGTGTTATATCTGATTTAAAATCCATCTTCTGTCCGAATATCTCGAGAACCAGACCATACTGATTTCTATTGGAAATTGCGGAAATAGAACTATTGATTACATGATAGAAAAATAAAAAATAAAAAAGGAACTAGACTCCCGTTTTTATTTACTTCCTCCGTTCCATTTATATATGCTCACTTTCTTTATTTTTTTTATCAAAATTATATAGTCTTATTTCTTTATTAAGAATATTTTATTTTATTCATTTATTAATATACCCTTATTTCTTTACTACTTTTAATAATAATTTACTATTAATTATTGATAATTAAATGAGAATAAATCTGAAATTTTTTGATAAAAATTGCTTTTTAAATTATATTAAATAAGATTTCTTAATTCGTATGAAAAATAAAATAAGTCTATATAAATGAGACAGATAAAGTATTTATTTTACGAAATCATTAGTTTTGGTCAGGTTTTGTTCAATACTTTTATGTTTCAAAAATAAGTTTTAANTTTTCAAACACACATTTTTCAATAAAATAATATTTTCCATCACATCAATAACTTTTCTTTCTTTTTCAATTACAATAATTCATATCCGTGTTATATCTGATTTAAAATCCATCTTCTGTCCGAATATCTCGAGAACCAGACCATACTGATTTCTATTGGAAATTGCGGAAATAGAACTATTGATTACATGATAGAAAAATAAAAAATAAAAAAGGAACTAGACTCCCGTTTTTATTTACTTCCTCCGTTCCATTTATATATGCTCACTTTCTTTATTTTTTTATCAAAATTATATAGTCTTATTTCTTTATTAAGAATATTTTATTTTATTCATTTATTAATATACCCTTATTTCTTTACTACTTTTAATAATAATTTACTATTAATTATTGATAATTAAATGAGAATAAATCTGAAATTTTTTGATAAAAATTGCTTTTTAAATTATATTAAATAAGATTTCTTAATTCGTATGAAAAATAAAATAAGTCTATATAAATGAGACAGATAAAGTATTTATTTTACGAAATCATTAGTTTTGGTCAGGTTTTGTTCAATACTTTTATGTTTCAAAAATAAGTTTTAAAATATGAATTGTTGCATAGTTTGTTCTTATTTCACTTTCGTGATTTGGCCTGCTCTATTATTTTGGTTTAATAGATTTTGGAACAGTGATTTTGGAAATTGCATATTTAAAAAATATGAAATTTTTTTAATTTAAGTATAAAATTATTTTATTGAAAGAATGGAAGAATAAAAATGAGTTTTAGTTAAATGCATCTTGAAAATTGGGGCTCAAACTGTGGCTTATACTTTAATGATAAAGCTGCCAATCGGTCTAAAAACATGAATTTGTATAAATTAAACCCAGGTTAAGAATTTACACAATTCAGAATTGCCTGAAATTAATCACCGTTCGACCAGTAATTCTCTCTCCGATGGACGAAACGACGGCATATCCACACATAGAGCCTTCGAACTTTGACCTCATCATCATAGGGACTGGACTCCCGGAATCCATCCTAGCCGCCGCCTCCTCCGTCGCCGGTAAAACCGTCCTCCAGCTCGATCCCAACTCGTTGTACGGTTCTCACTATGCCTCTCTTCCCCTCCAAGAATTCATCTCCTTCCTCCAATCTCAATCATCTTCCAATCCTCATCCTCGGACTGACGACACCGGAAATCACGTTTATGTCCCTCTTGTCGCTCGCCCCCTCTACTCATCACTAGAAATCAACTCCTACTCCTCCGAGCCCCTCGATAATTCGAGAAAATTCTGCCTCGATTTGACGGGACCTCGGGTTCTGCTCTGCTCCGACCCTATGATTGATTTGATCCTTAAAACGGGCATAAATCAGTATATGGAGTTCAAGAACGTAGATGCTACCTTCATGAGCGACGCGGAGGGAAAATTGGGTCCCGTGCCTGACTCCCGGAATGCTATATTTAAGGATCGTAGTTTGTCATTCACCGAGAAGAATCAGTTGATGAGGTTTTTCAAGCTGGTACAGGGTCATTTCCTGAGCGACGAGAGTAGTCGAATTTCCGAGGAAGACTTGGAGAGTCCGTTTGTCGAATTTTTGACGAAATTGGGGCTGTCACAGAAGCTAAAATCGTACAGATCGATTCTTGGCCTTTTTTCTCTCTGTTAGTGAGAGTTCTTGTTTTCCTCTCTCTCTTTTCAGTTCTAACATCTTTAACTGAATTGCTCTGATCATCATCTTCTGGCATACTTTTTATTTGGACTTTCAGAATTTACATGTATGTTGCATCATTATTCTGGAGTGATCAATTCCGACAGTTCTCAGCCTTAATTTTGACATGATAGTTCTCTTGGCAAACTTTAGATATATGGACGAATGTGGATCATTACATAACCCAATGATGTGCTTGTGATTAATTAATTAGCAGTGTTTGCTTATAGTTTCTTTTCCTGAAGTCAAATTAATCATTTTTTGGATACATTTTGTAAGCTTGTTTTACATGCTTTAACTATGACCATTGGTGTTTGATTTGGGGAACATGCAGTACAGATAATGATTTAAATCCCACTATTTCTTTTGGCTCCTGTTTATTATTTTGGGAGAAATTATTTGTCCATGGGTATGCCCTCAGGAAGGATGACACTCTTTAAGATATTTATCTCAATGAAAAGCCTTTTGTTCTTGTCTTTTGTCTCATTTCATTGTTATCCTAATTTGTGTAATGATGTTCTTATTATTTATTATTTCAATTTAATGTCTCACAACACTAAGTATGATGATATCTAAGCCGGTCAGATGCATGTTGGATATTTTCTCTGGGTTAAATTTATATGTGATTGACTTATATTAGTTCTCCCATTCAGGATTATTTTGTATGCAATAGTGATGGCGAATTATGATCAAGACAATATGGAGATCTATAAAGATGTTATCAAAACAAAAGATGGGATAAAACATTTAACACTTTACCACTCGTCGGTTGGCAGGTCAGTTCTTTCTGATCCATAATTGAATGGATTTCATGCAATTATAGAACTATTGACGTTGATTGAACTGTAGATAAGATAATATAATAATACTTTAACCTTTTGTTTTTACAGAAGAAGAAATTTATTAATAGGTTGAAAGAAACAAAGATGACCCCATTAATTGGCAGAATAAACCTTGTGCAAGCATGAAAATGGTATTTATTGTTTGAGGAATAGATCATAATTAACAAATAAATATTTGCATCAAAAGAATTTATCTTTTCATTCTTTAGATTATTCAGATCAATGGATATTTAAATTTAACAGTTATTAATTGGAATTTTATAATATGTGAAATTCAGTTTAAACTTCCACTAAATTCAGGAAGTGAGAATTTAGTTTACTTTATGAAGTATACAGTAGTCTGACTAAATATGGCACTTACATTTATCTGTTGTTACTGTCTGTGTATCCGAGGTGGATGTTTATTTTACTCTCTGTTTTTGTATTAATACGACCTTATGTTTTGTTGTGTTTTTTTTTTTTCCCAGTTAAAGTACATAGCCAGGTTTAGTTATGTACATGGGGTAGATTACCCTGCAATATATACTAATTGAAACTTCAATTTGATTTTGTTAGAAAATGTGTATCTGTAAGTCACTGATTTACAGAAAATCCTTATAGTGACTGTTTTTCAATATTAATTGCAAAAGCTTTTGAAAGAAAATTCTATAGGTAGATACCACAAAATGTTCCAAACTTTGTGAGGAATAACAAAGCTCATTGTTTGTAGAAGCTGTTTGAGGCGCTAGGCTTCACAAATGCCTCGAGAATTACTTCTTAACTGCCATTTGTTGAGTGACTTGAGTCTTAGGTCTTGGTTTACTGAGGTTCAATTCTAAGCCTCAGGGTGAATGAGGTGTGAGCTCTTTTTTTTTTTTTTTTTTTAAATTTTGAGCTTTATTACTGTCCTGGACTTTTGAACTATCTTTTATAAATGTTTACAAAATTGGATCAAGAGTTTGGAGGCTTTTGAGCATACTTACTGTGCTATAGAGTATAGTAGATAAATCAGATGTAACTATTTTGCCTTTCTGCTTTAGCTTGTTGCTTAACTGAAACAATTTTCCATTTCATTTGTATAATCTTCATTCTTCTTAACATGATTTGGAGAACATGATGAGCTTATGCATATTATTTTCCATAACTCTTTTCTGGGCAATGTGGATGCTGTTAATGGATGTGTAAAAATGAAAATTGGAAAAATGGAAAAAAAAGTTCTCTGGATCCTTTACATTCAGTGCATAGTTTATTCGGGCATTTCTTTTTCTTTCTATTTTTGAGTACTTTTTTTGTCAACTTTTGACAAACCAGTACCTATAGTCCTCAATTTATTTTAATAACATTTTTAGGTTTCCTAATGCAAATGGTGCTATGATTTATCCCTTGTATGGCCAAGGGGAGCTTTCACAAGCCTTTTGCCGTCGTGCTGCTGTCAAAGGGTGTATTCATGTAAGGATAATTATTTTATTATATTTACTTAGAAGACTGGTTATATACCAATGCACAGTACTTGGATTCTGCCTGCTCTCTCTCTCAATATTAGCTTATGATGAGAATTCTCTTCCCCTCTCTTGCTTTATTTGTCTATCTATATACCAATTCTCAAACTCTAAACCTTGGCTGTGGGAAACACAATTCCTAAACCAACCAAGACAAAGGAGATTTGTCTATGTATCTATCTCCGTGATTATGTTATTACTTATATTCTTTTTGAACTTGTAACTGTGTTTTTCTTACATCCTCTTGATTGTGGGGCTCAACACTCGATATTTCATAATCAGGTCGTTCTTAGTTTTGTTTTGAAGTTGTGTCTCTGAAGGATTTTCCTTTCAGTTTTAGAAGTTAAATAAATTCTAAACTGAAAAGTAGAAATACATACCAATTTAAAGTGGGGAAGGGTGGTCGAATAAATCCTTCCATTATATCCATTGTTGTCTTGTTAAAATTGGACACAATCACAGCTCAAAAGTGGCAATAGTTATATTGTGGGCCATGGTTCTGCCCGTAATGGGGGCCTTATATTCATTACTGACTGCCAACTCTTTATTAGATTTTCCTCTCTTAATTACAAGTCATTTTGTTATTTCTAGTGAACTTGTAAACGTGCTCTGCCCGTAATGGGGGCCTTATATTCATTACTGACTGCCAACTCTTTATTAGATTTTCCTCTCTTAATTACAAGTCATTTTGTTATTTCTAGTGAACTTGTAAACGGTTCTTCTTTTCTAATTTGGAGGAGACTGGAAATTATCTCAAAATGTAGCAGTAAAATGTTGTTTAGTTTTTTCAGATTTCTTTCATTCCTGTCTATGTTTCTATTTATCGTTGATGACTGATGCAGGCCTTACAAGCTCTCTAATGCTTACTTTAATCATACACATCTTATACAGGTTTTGCGAATGCTGGCAACTGCCCTACTCATCGATAAGGTTCGAAATGATATTTGTAGGTTTTTTGTTGCTCTTTAGAGGATAGGTGTGAGCTGCTCCTTGGGCTGTGTGAGCGCATGAACTTGATGTCCTTGATTATCATGCATGCGCATTTTCGTGTGGGCTCTATGGTGCATGGTCATCACCAATTTCTTTTTCTTGCACTTACCACTCATTTTGCCTATATAATATTAAGAGAACATTGCAGCTGATTGTAATATCTTATATCATTTTTCATAAGACAGTTTGGAACTTTTTGCAGGATAGTGGGACTTATAAAGGTGTCAAGTTAGTTTCTGGTCAAGATTTATTCAGCTCTCAGCTGATTCTTGCTCCCTCTTTTACTGTTACATCGCCCTTAGATCCTTTTTCCTCACATCAGCTGAGTTCTCATGATTTGGCCCTCCAAAATGTCAAAGAGAAGGTTGCCCGAGGAATATGCATTACCAAGAGTTCCATAAAACCGGATGTAGCTAATTGTCTGGTGTTCTTTCCTCCCAGATGTAAGCCCAATGTTTTAATTGTATTTTCTTCAAACTACAGTGCTTTATTTTTTATCTTTCGTTTTCTCTAGCTTTATGCCCAGACCAGATGAAATCCGTCCGCGTCTTCCAGTTGAGTAGTAATGTGGCTGTTTGCCCACCTGACATGTAAGTTGCATGTCCCATTTGCTTATACTCTCTGAAATTTGGATTATTAAATTTCCCATTCTTCCATCAACTAAATACTGAACTTAAAAAGGGATAATTACGGAAAATTTGCTATGGATATGAATTTATGTCTGTTTTTATATGTGGCTTTCTGGGGTTGAATTTACCCAGGGTTTGTCATTGCCATTTTTTTTGTGTAGGTAAACTTCTGCCTTTTTTTTAATTGGTGCTATTTGGAATTTCATTCAACATTGTATTTTCCACTTTGTTGTTCAGGTTTGTGACATATCTTTCAGCAGTATGCGACAATGCTGTTGAAGGGAAGAAGTTACTACATTCAGCCATAAATGCTCTTTTTTCTGTGTCTATTTCTGGTAACACTGAAAACTGTAACATGGATGATCGAAGTGGAAATACTGAAGTAAAGCCCAGCTTACTTTGGAGTGCCTTTTATCTGCAAGAGTTGACTAAGGTTTGCTTCTTGTCCTTTGCTATTTTGTTTCCTTCAGGAATTTAGTAAGATTCTGGTTATTGTTGAATTCAACATGTCTGTATTTTGTATGTTTGTCTACCGGCGGATCTCTTGATTTATTTGTCCTTCTCCAGTGAATTATTGCCGTGTTGCCTTTTGAGATAATTGGCCCTTTCTTCTCAGTTGTGGTAGCTTTAGGACTGGTAACCTAGTAGGAGTAGAAGAACAGGCTTTACTGGCTTTTATTTGATTGTCTACTCATGGGAAGAAGCATTTTCATTGCATGTATAACATTCACTAGTTGCAAAATGCCATCCAATTTAAAAAGTTTATATCTATCGACTTCACTGAGAAGTATGAAGGCTACTTCTTGTAGGGATTTTCGTACCTTTACAGCAAACACAGTGATAGTTTTGTACCATTAGCTTGTAACTATACATTTGATGTTTGCTTTATATCTCATATTTGATGTATGATCTAGTTTAATGACCTCTCCTGAATAAAAAGAATGTTGTTATTCCGTAACAGATTATATTTAAGAACATAGTGCTTGAACATACTAGTCCACACCTCTCTTGAGGCTTACCTTTGGACATCTATATTTTGTGAGATTCAACTGCTTCTAAATGCCAAAATCGTCCTACTGTCCCTGATCATCAATTGTGGGACCTATGAAACTCACTCACTTTCCTGATGGCCCCACCATGTGTTCTAAGTTTCTGATATCAACTGCATTCATGTTCTCCAATCAGCTTATTTTCATGTTTAACTGGGTACTTCACTCCCTTCAATATTTTTGTCTTCATCTGGGAATCAACTGTTTGTAGAACCTTCACCACCGTGGCATCACCTTGTTTTCGTTATATCATTATATATAAAATTTTTGCTCTCTTTTTCTTTTGAAGTTGAATTATATGAATGACTAGGGCAATCAAACTTATAAAAAACTCTCCTTCAAGACGAAAAAGCAGAAATAAATTTGTAGGGAAAGATAAGTTGAAATAGTAAATCTCCTCAGCCTCCACAATCTGCTTGAGTGAATAACAAAGGGTTTGAGACTTTGACAGCAATATTTACAAGGTAAACCTTATTCTCATTAATCAATAACCTTGCATAAAGCCTTTTCCACTATCTATCTCTACTACAACTTGCAAACAAACCAACTTTGGCAAGCATTTTAGGTCGTGTTAATTTTGGCCTGCTTATCCGACTTCTAATATGTTCTGCTAGCATTACATTATTTTTGTAAACAAGTGTCTTTATTATATGTACAACATGCTCTAGCCATTAACTCACGCTACTCTCAAATTACTTGTTGGCTTATATCTTCATTTCCCGTCTTATCAATTACAATGTGGTCACACCTCTGTTTTGACGTCCTTATTTGTGATGTGTTAATATAAACGACATTTTTTCTTTCAATGGCCCAATACTCTATACCATTACCATGAAATGTCACTGATCTAATAATCATTCTATGGAACTTTCCCACTAACAATAGGTTTCTTTACATCATGTATAGTCCTGGTAGTTTTTCTCTATTTATCGAAGCTGCTATAATATGCTGCATTACCTCGTGTTGAAGTCCTTATTCTTTGTTAGTGATGAAAAAATCTAAACGGTTGATCTTCGGGGCAACATAATCCTTAAGTTTTAACTTAAATGTCATTTTTTTTTTTAATTTTATTTCCCTGATGTTTTAAAATTCACCCTGATTTTCAATATTCTTTTTTAATCTTAATAGGACCCATTTCTGTGTGTGATTCTAGATTTTTGTGGGTGTAGTAGATGAGTACTCATTGTGTATCATTGATGCAAACTTAATATAATACTTTTCCTTATAGATCTCATAATCGTGACAGTTCCCTCGTACATATGATTAATATATCTTATAAGCGTGATTTTTTTCTCTATTAACCATAACACTTTTCTAGGAGCCCTATTAGATTTTTCTTTTTTTAAATTAATGAAAGATCCTAAAACCAGATTGTTTCTCAAACATATTTGAGTTATGCCTAAATCTGCATTCTATTACCTCTCCTTAATTTAAATTATGATTCATGAGCTCCTTTACTATTAAAGATAGGGACCATAAATATCTTTTCCATTTGTTAGTAATTTTCTGGCCTTTAAATTGTTTCATTCATCACTGTGAATTTCAGGGAGGATTTGCATCCATTAACTATACGACAATGCCGGATGAGCATCTGCACTACAATAGTCTTCTAGATGCAACGGGAAAGGTATATTATAACCTGAGTTCATTGTCTGAAAAAAGAAAATTTTGCTATGTTTTCAATTATGCTTCCACGGTTCCACCTTACTGCTTGAAGATTTCCCAATTGTCTGCCATGTCCTGAGCTCCATGTACTCAATTGTGAAGAGAACATAGACTTACTGAGATGTCACGCTCCATTCTGTAGTTAAATAAAGCTGACTACGCTAATGACCATTTTTCTTTGTCATGGCAGCTATTCCAAAAAATGTATCCTGGTGAAGAATTTTTCCCGATGACAAACCCATCCGATGAGTTTACAGATGATGCTGCATCTGAGTTGGAAACTTAGAGAAATAAATGGTTCTAATATGCTGGTCGAATATTTTCAATGTTCCCACACGGTAGAGGAGCAGTGTTGTGAATGTAGTAGCATTACGGTGAAAGATGAACTTGCTTTCATCGATCGGCTCTAGGTACAATGTTAGAACCGAGTTATCAGATCGGGGAATTGAATCAATTTCAGTTTTCATCACATCTGATGTTTATCCTACAATGGAAGTTTCATATCTATTGTTGTGTTTGCATTTGTATCATAAGCTTCGTAAACCATACAGTTATCTTGAAGGATTCTTTTGATACTTGGAACGGTTTTTAAACAATGTTGTTGGTTGTGCCCTTTCTAGATAAACTCGAACCTCTTTATACTCAGACAAGGTCGAGCCTGATAATTTTGAAGGTCAAAGTTCTGTTCAATGTGGACTAGTTACTGCTTGCATCCTTTCCTTACAAAGAGTGCTTAGATTTACTTGATTTTCTCCCTTTACGAGAACAATTTTGTATTAATCCTATGCTTTTTGATCAAGTTTAATCCAGAGAGTGGAAACTGTCATATCTTAAAAGTAGCATTTGATCCTTTTAAACATCTTCCTATATTTAAATTGTGGTCAATTTGGATTTTGTTAGGACTAGTAATCCCTCGACCTATTTATTGCATTGAGGAATGCTCTTATATGAGCTTTCCAATAAGAATATATCTGTCCAACAACAAATGCCTAGCTACATGAACTGCGTTCCCTCATAGGGGAGAAGCTTCGGTAGGACATTCTTATACGTACATGTGGTTGTGGAATCCATCCGCACTGTTCTAAAGGGAGATAAAAAAATAACTAGATTTTTGACAAGAAAAAGGTTGAATGTACAGTTTTTTTGACAGTCCTCTCACATGAGAGTATGATCCACAATCACGGGCTCCACTTCCATGCGAGGGAGCTGTTAAAGTGAATGTACAAAAAGGTTGGACATATAGATTTCTCTTTTGACAAATACAATTGACCGTGTTAATTTTGGTCAGCCCCTCCCTTTTCTATGTCGCTCCATTGAAATCACATCACTCTAATGACCAAAGCCTCTTTGGGACAGTTCAACCTTCCCTAAAATTAATCTTCAATTGACATTATCTGCACTTGTTGATGTATATAATCATTTCTTATCTTATTTATTTTAGTATGATTATATATCCATTTTAACATCTTCATTTCCGCTACATTCATCTTATGGACATCTTGTCCTTTTACAACCGAACACTCGGAGACATACAAATGTAGCCAGTCAATACAATGCTCTCTCTCAAACGCGCATACACCTCTGGATAATAAATTTACAATTCAAGCCATTTTCTCCAGCTAAGAGTAAGCTGTCGTTGGAGTGACCCATATTTTTTCATACTGCACTATCCTTGCTGAAATATGAAATCAGAAACTACCCATCCTTGAGTCAATTTATCTTGAGGCGGGCACCAAGTTTAACATGGGCAAGATAAAATAACCAGCATTCATTCTTAGTAGATTCAACAGAATTCATCTCCACCAACTCTTAAATCTGATGCTCGCTATATTCTTCCAAGACAAGTCCATAGAAACCATGTCTTACATTAACCAGCTGCTTCCAAGATTCTTATTTCCTCCAACATTCACCAATTTTTGCCTCAGCTTGGAAGCTTCTTCCCATTTTCCTTCCCTCGAGTATAGATTGGACAGAAGAACATAAGAAGAATGATCCGTGGGATCAAGTTGCATCACCTTCGTGGCACACTTTTCTGCCAATTTTGTATTTTCATAATTCCTGCAAGCACTAAGCAAAGTTTTCCAAGCCAAAACACTTTCGTCATTTTCTATGATGCAGTATGCCTCTTCTAGACGTCCAGCACGGCCAAGTACATCAACCAAGCAGGCATAATGCTTGGGTTCTGGTTCAATATTATACTTTTGGCACATGGCATTGAAAAGAGCTAAACTATATTCTACTAGACCCATATGACTGCAACCTGATAGAAGGGCCAAAAAGGTGACACCATTAGGGACTATGCCCATCTTCTCCATCTTTTGATATAGTTCGATTGCCTTGGCAGCATTTCCCTGCCGTGCGAATCCAGAGATCATAGCATTAAATGACACTACATTAGGTTCTTCTAGCTCTTTAAAAGCTTTTTGGGATGCCTCCATGTTTCCACATTTAGCATACATATCAACAATGGAGCTCTCAACAAAGATATCTCCTTCTAAACCTAACTTGACAAAGAATGAGTGAAATTGTTTACCCAAATCAATTGCTGCAAGCTTTGCAGAAGCGGCTATGCATAATGGAAGGCTAAAGCTGGTCAAATAAATTCCTTCTGCCAACATCTCTTTGCAGAGATTTACAGCCTCCAGTTCAAACCCGTTCTGCATGTGACTTCCAATTATAGAACTCCATGAAATTTCATCTTTGTTGACAATGTCATCCAAAGCCTTGCAAGCATCAAGAATGGACCCACAGTTGGAATACATGTTAATTACTGCATTACCTATAGAAGTTTCACGACCTAGTCGTCGTTTCATAATCAGGCCATGGATTTGAATACCTACTGCTAAATCTAAAACTTTCCGACATGACATTATGAGAGCAACTAGAGTTGCCATGTCAGGTCTCACCGTATTGGTTTGACACAGTTCTCGAAAAAGACTAATAGAGTAAAAGGTTGCTAGCTCTTCCTTTTGAGCATAACACATCAGTATGCAATTCCAAGCCACGATGTCTTTATTCTCTATCCTCCTGAACAGCTTTTCCACACTGCCAAGTTCTTTGGCATTGGCATAAAGAGACATCAATGCACTTCCAACAAAACAGTCAGCTTGATATGCATTCTTTATCATTTGGGCATGAACTTGAATTCCAGATTCTAAATTGCCGGCCTCTGCGCAAGCTCTCATGACAATGGACAAGACATGTTGATCAGGTTTCACACCTTGCCTACACATACGTAAGAACAACGTGACAGCTTGCTCTGGAGAGCCATTCCTCACATAACTAGCTATTATTGAACTCCAAACAAATATATCTTTAACCTCCATCGAGTCAAACACTTTTCTTCCCGAATCTATGTTGCCACACTTCCCATACAGATCCACCAAACCGCTCCCCACCACTACATCACCATCCATACCATACTTCATAGCCAGCCCATGAATTTGGTCCACCTCAATAATCAAAGAACTGCATTTGAGCAAACTTGTTAAGGTATAATCATTGGGCCTCAACTCATCAACCACTCTCATCTCGTGGAACAACCTCAGAACCTCACCAATATCACTAATTTCAGCAAGCCCAGAGATCAAAACATTCCATGTAACGCGATCCCTCCTCCACAACCCATCAAAAACACGAAATGCCTCGTCCACTCTATTCCAAACTTTCAAGTAAAAATCCACAAGAGCACTCCCCAAGAACTCATCCTTTTCCAAACCAAACTTGATTATCAGACAGTGAATCTGAATGCCCAACACAGACAAATAAGAAGTCGTGCATTCGCGAATCATAAATGAAAATGTATGAGTGTTTGGTTTCACAGTGGATTCTAACATCTCAGTGAACAATGCAACCGACGTTCTCAAAAACCCATGAAGGGCGTAGGACGAAATCAACGACGTCCAGGAGACAACGTTTCTATGAGGCATTTGATCAAACACCCGACGGGCACTGCACAAATCATCGCATTGCGAGTAGAAGTGGAGTAAAATGTTGGAAATGTGGATTTGTGAGGGGGGTTGGTTCGAGCATACGAGTTTTGCATGGATTTGTTTACATTCTTCAATTGATTTTCTGGGTTTTAAATGGTGATGGAATAGGAGTTGTATGGGGTCCGGTAAGAGTTTTCTTGTTGACTGGCGGTGCATATTTGAGGTTTCACTTCAAGCCAGTTAACCGTTGCAACATTTCTCGCTGCTTGAGAATGAAGAAAAATCAGTAAAAATCCTGAAATCCTGAAAGCTGATAAATGGGCTGGATGTGGGGGTTGCATTGAGATTCAGTCCTAGATCTATTGCGCATCCTTTTCTCATATTGATATTTTCTTTAATTCACCACTCTAATCTTGAGATGTTTCTTGGTGAGCAAGCTCAACTTCTTCATCGCACCCTCTCATGACACATCTTTCCTCTATAGTGCAAGTTGATGAGAAAATTTATTTTTATGCCAATTCTTTGCCTTGCCGACACAAGTGAGACGGGCAACAAGCAACGACTCCATGTCAATGTAAGTTGTCATATTTTTTGCTCCTTGCTGCTTGTAATTCTTCTCTCGATGACCCAACTTGCTATGCTAAAAATACATTACACTAGTCTCAATGCCTCGCCCTGCTTGCTACAATGTTATTATCACAATTAGCATGTTTTGCAGCTGTTTATAATTTGTCCAAAACACTATCTACTTATCAATATCTCGTTCTTATTTATTTTATAATTTAAAATGATTTTAAACAGCTTCCAAACATACTTTTAAGAATTGTTATCGATGCAATAACAGTAGTGGTGGTGCCTTCAAGACTCACCATTCCCACTGTTTTTGTGCATAAATAGTTTCCTTGCACGTCGACACTGCTGTTTCTCTATTTGTATCGCCTACTAATGGGCTGTTAATTGTCTACTTGAGTGGTGGTGATGGTGCGGTTGCACTGGTTGGGGGATATGGCCTATGGGATGGCTGGGAATGGAGGCCGTAGGTGTTGTTAAAGCATCAGAGTTGGAGAAGAAACACACCAAAATATTATAGCAACGAGAACAACAAACGCTAACAAAACCAAGATCAAAGTGAGTAAAATGAACACCGAAAGCTTGAACGCGTGATCCCTGTCATCAAACTAAATTTGCCACCTCTCCGAATTGAAAATGATGCTTAAAGGATTATGACAAATGTTTGCAGGATTAATTAAGCCTTGTAAAGAATTAACACTTAAGTATTAAGTGTAATTCACCAAAACTTGAAGAACACTAAAATGATTTGAATATGATGAAGAAAATATGAATTCTTGTTGTTTTGGAATGATTTTTTGTTCATGAATATGGCTATTGTTTTTGTATGTTTTTCAACTCTATTATAATGATCACAAACCACCTACATATAGCCATGCGACATGGTCATACGAAGTGGTGCAAAAAACCCTCCAAAACCCATCAAAATTTTGAACAAAACGGTCACTAACGGCTAACCGGTTGTTCTATGCGACCACATAGAGCAAACCTATGCGGTCACATAAAACAACCAGTTGCAAGGAATTTAATCCCTACAATGGCCTATGCGACCGCAAGCCTCCTTGGCCTATGCGGCCACATTGGCCAAAACAAAGGCGTCAAATGCCATTTTTTATTCGACATCTGTTTTTATTAATTTTGAACAATATTTAACAATCCCCAACTTGTTCAAAATTTATAAAATCTCATATTCAAGATAAACAATACTTATGCATACGAATTAGATATCTTTCGATTTGAATCTAACCATATGGTAATTCAAACAAAGTAAAATCGAAATTAAAGGTAGCATGAAACTTTGAACCAATGATTTCATATGATAATACCGGTAAGCGCACACATAAGTATCACATGTCCTCAAATTCCTCAATCTCGCTTAGCGCTATTATGGTCTTGCGCTCATCATTTTCAACAAATTTTAAAAATAGAAACTCTAACTCTCTATTGAGGCGGCACCACCTCAATGTTTATTTAGATGAAGTTTTTTCAGTATCTTTGTTACTTTTTAGAGATACTTGTACTTTGTACTGAATTTCATTAAGAGTTTAAAACTCATTCCTCACTTCAGTAACAACCAGCATTATTATAACTAAGATAGGGTTATTGCGGATATCAATAATGCTGAAACTATCCACATATCGAATGATTTGTTGTTACCTTTTGAATCCATGAATTACCTTTTGAGTAATAACATGTAGGGTTTCCATCATTGGTGGACCTTTTTAGTTCAAAAGTTTCAACCACATTCTATTCGAATTATAATTTACTAAATCTCTATTTAGAGGTTTAGTTAGAGGATCCATCAAGTTCTCAATCGACTTTACATAATTTAGAGAAATTATTCCACTTTTGATTAATTTCCTTATGTAGTCGTGTCTTAGACTCATATGTCTAGACTTTTCATTGTATACCTCATTGTATGCTTTTGCTAACATGGCTTGACTATCACACATGATAGGTATAGAAAATGTATTCTTTGGTCCCAATGGTATCTCATATAGGAGATTCTTAAGCCACTTAGCCTCCTTCCCAGAATCTGATAGTGCTACAAACTCGGATTCCATAGTCGAGTGTGTTATACATATCCGTTTCTTTGATTTCCAAGAAACAGCCCCTCCTCTAAGAGTAAACACCACCCGAAGTGAATTTACTTTCACTCATGCTAGATATCCAACTAGCATCTGTAAATCCTTTCAATACAGTCGGGAATGTTATATATTGAAGACCTAAGTTTGGTTTTCTTTAAGTATCCAAGAACTCTCCCAATGGCCTTCCAATGATCATTGCTTGGATTACTGGTAAACCTACTTAGTTTACTTATTGCATAGGCTATGTCTGGTCTTGTGCAATGAACTGCATACACAAGACTACCAATAGCACTTGCATACTCCAATTGAGTAATAGCCCTTCCATTATTTTTTATTAGTTTTGAACTTGAATCAATTTGGGTACTATATTCTTTCATGTTCAAATGCTTAAATTTTCTAATCACATTCTCAATATAATATGATTGACTGAGATGATAAGCCCCACTAGTTTTAGAGACTTTGATATCCAAAATGGTATCCAATTGTCCAATATCTTCATCTTGAATGTGGAAGATAGAAATCTCTTCCTTTTTTTTATTCCGTCCATGTGATTACTCAAAATTAACATGTCATCAACATATAAGCAGATATAAATCACATAATTTAGAATACAAACATTTATCTACATTATTATCTACATTATTATGTTTAAAACCAAAAGATATTATAACTAAGTCAAACTTTTCATGTCATTTCTTATGTGCCGTTTCAAACCGTATAACAATTTCACTAACTTGCACACCTTTTGTTCATTTTCAGATAGAACAAACCCTTCGAGTTGTTTCATATAAACCTCCTCATCGAGATCTCCATTCAAGAATGTCGTCTTGACATCCATTTGATGAACATGCAAGTCATAGATAGAAGCTAACGCAAATAATATCTTAATTGATGTTATTCTAGCTACCGGTGCATAATTATCAAAATAGTCGATTCATTCATTTTGTCGATAACCTTTGGCTACTAATCTAGCCTTAAAAGTATTAAGAGAATCATCAGCGTTATACTTTCTTCTAAACATACATTTACATCCAATAGGTTTGGACCCAGGTGACATATCGACAAGCTCGCAAGTGTTATTTGACATTATCGAATCCATTTCGTCCTAATGACATTTTTCCAAAAGATGCTATCACGTGAAGCCATAGTTTCCTTATATGTTTTAGGGTCGGTTTTCACTTGTAGAACAAAGGGAATTGTTCTTACAACATTCACCTCATTTCCTTCACCAAGTAAAAGGAAATAAATTGAGAATCAATCTCATCCGATTCCAAGGATTTCACAATCCGAGTTCTTTTGCTTCTTCGTGATTCACCAGACTCATCAACATCTTTAAAAGATGTTTCATTTCATGTTCCACTTGAGTTAGAAATATCTTTATTAATTCTTCTCAATTCATTATGCGAAGATAACAAATCCTCTAAGAACTCCACAACACTTGATTTGATAATCACACTGGTCTACAAGTTCAATAATCTATAAGATTTGCTATTGCACATTTAGTACCTCTTGGACTCAACTTGATCCTATTCGGGTTTGTGTTCTTGCTATAAGCAAGACACCCCCACACTTTGAAATATTCAATGTTTGGTTTTCTCTATTTCCATAATTCATAAGGAGAAACATTAGTATAATTTGAAGGAATTCTATTTAATATCCTATACGCACTTAATAAATTTTCACCCAATAAGTTAAATGACAACTTCGCATATGTAAGCATATCATTAATCATTTCAACCAAGATTCTATTTTTCCTTTCAGTCAAACCATTTTGTTCGAGTGTCTTAAATGCAGAACTTTGGTGAATAACCAGTTGCAGGGAATTTAATCTCTACAATGGCTTATGCGTCGCAAGCCTCGACCGCATAGGCCAAAACAATGGCCTCAAATGCCATTTTTCATTCCACATCCGTTTTTATTAATTTTGAACAATATTTCTAACAGTAAGTTTTTGGTAGAAGAAGAGTTTTTGATAGAAGAAGAGTTATGCTGCCAGATTCTTTAACACTCTGGATGACATTGGATTGTTTAAAAAAATGTCAACACTTCAGCCAATTATTTTTTATCACACACTTAATCTGTCAATCAAGTTGTTAAATCCATTTGGTAAAATAACATTATTCAACAGTTCGTTTTTCATGTTCAGTTTTTGTGTAGTTAAATTAGAGGGTAAATCTGCTTTTTTAACACCACAATTTTTATTTAGGATAATTGTAGCAAAAGTTTCAAATCTTTGAAATATTAGCAAACTTTCCCCAATCATTTGATTTGTTGCAGCTGCCACCCATAACCTTTTCAAATGTTGTAGGTAAAGCTATTTTGAACAATTTTTATCCATAATTCTGTTAATTGACCAAAAATTAAACTATGTCACATTTTTAATATTTTAAAAAGGGGCAAAATAGTAACTTTTCATTTATCACATTAAATAATTAAATAAAAAATAAGAAAAAAAAAAAAAACACCGGTGTCTTATTCCTTCAACCCTCACCCTCACCCTCACCCACCCCCACTTTATTTTTCTTTCCCAAACCACCGCAAACTCAACCCTGCAACCACTACACCCCACCACAACCACCAAATTCACATACCTCATCCACCCATCATTGCCATATGCCATCTCAAAATAAAAGTTTCAGAAATTAAAAATGGTGCGAAAACGTTTATGAAATTTATGTAATAAGAATTATATAATAAATAAGAATGGTATTTAAACAATCATATCTTGTATATATTGAATAATAATTGATTGTTATAAAAAAATTGTACAATACACATGTATTTATAGGCAAAATAATCCCTAATCCTATTAATAAAAGGAAATTAAAATAAGAAAAATGATAAAATTCTAATTTAATTAAAAATCATATTCTAATCAATAAATAAAAGAATAAAAAGATAAAACATATTAGAACTAGAAAAAATAAATCACAATTGTAATAGAAAACTACTTATCATAATTATTTACTCCATCAAACAACCTGCCATCACCTCTAACCCCCACTTCCATCTTTTTCTCACAGTACTCTCCTATTTCCATAATTTATATGGACCATGCTATAATTATCTAATCTTCTACCAAATTTTTTACATAATTGACATGTGGCTCGCGGCAGGCATCCCCCCTACATGGGGGAACCACATGTCAATTATGTAAAAAAATCTGGAGAAGATTAGGTACAAGAAGAATTATCCAATTTATATTGAAGACGAGAAGTCGTTTCTTGATTTCTCACCTTCAATGCCAGAATGGAAGACGCCAAAACCAAACCAAACAGAGTACTGATATACAGGTGTAAGTTCATATACATTCAATATCAATTGGGATTTGGTTATCGGGGTGTGTGTGTATTTTTTTTCTTATTTTTTTATTTAATTATTTAAAGGGATAATGTGAAAGTTACTATTTTGTTCTTTTTTAAAATATTAAAAATGTGGTCAAAGTTCAATTTTTGGTCAACTACAGAATTATGGATGGAAATGTCCAAAATGACTTCACCTGCAACATTTGAAAATGTTAGGAGTGACAGTTGCAACAAATCAAAGATTTGGGAAAAGTCTGCTAATATTTCAAAGGTTTGTGACTTTTGCTGCAATGATCCCTTTTTATTTCTTGCACAATATTTTAATTACACTTAAAAGTTTTTGATCTTTACTCAATACAACACTTATGTCCCTAAAGATTTTTCATGTCATTCTTATCCTCAAACTTTTCATTAATTAATACATTTTGTATTGTATTTGATAACAGCTTTATGTCCAAAAATTCGTTGAAATAGCATAAAATAATTTATTTTTTAACCATATTTAAAAATAAATTAAAAAAAGTGCCAAAAAAAAAAAATTTATTAAGGGCGGGACATACTAATTAATGAAATGTTTAAGATTGGAATTAGGCAGAAAAAAGTTAAGAAAATAATTGTTACAATGAGATTAACTGCAATGAAAATGTGGTGTCAAATAAAAGCAGTGGCAAATAACCTCCCAAATTTTAGACAGAAATATAGGGACGAATTGCACTAATTAATGAAACGTTGAGGTCAAGGATGTCAAGAAAAAGATTGGGAACAAAAATGCTACAATTATCCAAGGTTGTAAATGGTGATTACAATACCATTTCTGTAGGTAAGAAAAGATTGGAGACTACAGTGAAACAAAATGATAAGTTGGGTGACTAAGTGTTATTGTTTTCCATTTTCTTTAAGATTGATATCCTTCAACATAAAATTGTCATTTGATCTCAATGAGTCAAGGTCATACAAAAAATGTCTACATCAGTAGTAGATCTATATACCATCCCTAAGAATTTATCGAAGACATGTTTTAAAGTTATTAATCTGGCAAAAGGATCCATTTCCATTGTTGGAGGCACACGCAACAAAAAGCCTTCTGATCATCCCATCGTGGGTGGCACAGAAGATTTTCTGTTTGTTCAAGGTGGCATCGTCTTCACCTGCAGAACCGAGTTTCCCCTTTTTTGGCCTTCATATGCAAATCTTAGATAATCTTTCCAAGTTACATAAGTATGAATTAGTTATAACTTTAATACAGAAGGTAATTTGAGATTTGTAATAACAAAAGCATAATATCATCATTGAGATCACATGTACTCCAGATGTTTTTTAAGTGTAAAATTCGGCAAGAAGAATCTAAATTACAGTATAATTGGCAATAATGGTTAATTTATCATACTGGTGTAGCAGTGCCAAACTTGAATTTTCTTGACGTGAAGTTCAGTAACACAAAAAGAAAAGTAACTACATTAGTCCAGCGCGATAAATTTACTACTTAAAAAAAAAAAATTTGTGATATGACAATTCACATGGGAAAGATATAAAGATTGGAAAAAAATGAAATCAACAAATGGGCTTGTTAAGCAGCATAGTGAAGTTGAAACTGACTAAATCCTCGAATTCAGAATCAATGCCGAGGTTGGTACAGGCGAGGACGATTACAGAAAACCCGACCGTTGGCCCTTACAAATGCCGCTATAGCCAAGCTCATGCTTGCCCACATGATAGAAAATAATAAATTCCAGAGATCATACCGAACTGTATATAAAGACATGAAAAGAAGTGGCATGAGTCAGTATAAATAGCTAAAAAGACAAGAATTGCACGAATGCCTCAGAATTTAATCAATGACAATGCAAATGCAAATGGCCCCAAGGGACGGGTGACATGGCTAAGTTCTAGAAAGCAACTCAAATCCTTTATCTCAGTCATTGTAACAATGTTGGAGAAGCTTTACAGTTTGCCCCTTCCCCCATTTCTAGAGTAAGAAAATTTTTGGTCACGTCATTGAGGCTATATTATTTCGCTGGCAAGAATGATATCCTGATGCAGAAGTAAGACCACAATATATAGTTGAAAGGAATCGATACTTTCAACAATCAAACACAGAAATTACATTCATTTATGCCTTATATCATTTCATTTATGTTATCATTATGCTTTACGAAATTCTTGGAGCATAAACAGTGATGTCACTCCAACTAATAGTGCCTGAACATAGAGAGAACTGCAAGTAGTGGCCACTGCTTTTGGGTTCTTTGTTTGGCAAAGTGGTAAAAACGAAGGATGGGAAGATCATAATTCACCAAGTTGGTTACATGGACAGGATTTGGAACTTTATTGCTTTCCCTTACCTCCAGTAGGGTGAGCCTACCAATTTAGAGTATATGTGGTCCACACTGCTTACCCACCAAATGGAAGGCGAAAGCTGAAATGCTTGCACTGAAAGAGAACTTTCAAATATGTATCACCAAAGTACAAAGTGAAAGCACGTGAAAAAATCCATGACCAGTTTACCAAGAAAGTAGTTTCCAGAAACTGAGGGCAAGCATCCTATTTTATCATTATCTATAGACAGTCGATTGAGTCTTCCCACATATTTGAGGCTTTGTGAGCAATTGAATCTTCATTAGGTACATTTCGCAAAAGCTACAAGCTTAAAGTATGAGTGTCTCTCGTGCATTTGTGCGCTGTTTATTTTCCCAAATTTCCTAAACTATATCTGACTTAGTTTAATTCAAAGCATGGTATAGAATATTCTTATTATCTTATATAATTTGGAATATTATTCCAAAGGATTATCATCTCTTAATTCTCGACTTTGGAAGGGCCACCTGGTCCAGAACACAGAGCTTCAAACAATCAGTACATTGATTAAACTAAAACAAAGAAAGGGAATTAACAACACAAGCAGGAACAACAAACTGCAAGGACCGAATGAACTTTATAAGAAACTATTATAGTAAGTGCTATCTTACCTCGTCCTAAAGACATAGTTGCAAAGAAGAACCCAGTCAAAATCAGTAACAAGGCCAGTGGAAAGGACTGCAGAGAAAGAAATGTAACAGTCTGGTCAAAAACAATATGGATAAAATATAGCAGACCATGCATGATAATTTCAATGCAAGTTAATCTTCTCTATACAATGAAAAAACCTTCACGTATATCAACTTCAATTCTTAGTTGAGGAAAAATGAAGTCTAAGAAATTACGGACTTGAGATACTATAAGCCTGGATGACCAAGCATATAAAGAGGGCAAATAAAGAAGGTACACACGTCATTCAGAGACAGCTTCCCACTACCAAAGTAACATTAACAATGGTAGGGGATAGCTACAATTATGGGCAGACTGAGAATGAAATTTTTATATTATTCTAGAGGTCTGCAGCATGAAATGACACAAAAATGCAAACCAAATTGCATCAGAAGATCAAATTCTTAGTCACTGTCACCTTGGATTTAATCCCTGTTCCTAATTGTCAAAGATTAAAAAATTATACAAATAAATTAATTCCTCCCTTCTCCAGTGGTTCAGGAACCCACGTATTATAATGGCTGTTAGCCCTAATAAGTTCAGCAGTGACCCAGTTCAAAGAGATTTAAGACTCCTTCAGTTGCATTATACATCTATCCTATCTTCTAAGGTTATAAGAGTAGCCATGACTTATTTGTAAAATAGTTGGTTCAATTCGGCAGACGTCAAATCACAGAGACTATTGTCCATGCTATGACCTTCCAAAATCAACAGCTACATGGCAAATTTCAAATATAACAGTACTAATTCAATTAAATTTCTTCTTGAATCTTTGTGAGAGATGAGACAATCTTGTTATGGTAGCAATACATAAAATTAGGTCAATAAAGGCGACTTTTTTCCAATGTTGCTGAAATATTATGTAAACATATCTTGGACAAAGGGAGAGTTAGAAAGGTGAACATCACTATGCATAAGTACCAACTCCGAATAGCTGATTCAGTTTGCATAAATCATTCTTAATTCAGAGATTCCCAGTTTGTATAACTTTCTCATTTCCAGACTTGAACCAGGCAGAATAAGCTTTAAATAAGATCAAAAGCTTCACTATACAATTTACATCGAAAGAAATTTATTTGACCGATTATTTATTCATTTTATATCGAAATGAAAATAAGAATAAAACATCTATATATGAACTATTCAAAACTAATTAACAGCCATATTGGTAATGTGTACAACTCAATAAGATATCCACAAGAAGATTTTACTCACAGCTATTGCCTCAATGCCTCCTTCCTGCGTTGTAGGAGTCATGCTTCGGGAGACAGAAATAATGTAATGTCCTTGCATTAGATCAATTGCATCCTACAGGTTTTTGGTAGAAGGAAAAAATGTAGCATTTTGTTAGGATACAAAAATAATATAAGAATGAAATTGTAGTATGATTAGGTGACAAGTGTATACATATTGGATTGACTGTAACTGATGATAAATGTCAAGCCAAATGTTACGAAAAATGCACATTTGACAAAAAATGTGATGCATAAATCAAGGAGACACAGATTACTGAAAACTCAGATATAAGTTAGTTCACACATGGATAGAAATTCAGGAAATAAGAGATACATCATAACAAACAACCTGATGCATGCCAGTTAGCAGTCACCACTGGACTGCCAGATGACAAAAGCAACTTCAAAAACGATTATATACAGAGTGGAAGAATTTGGTGCAACTTTATGGAATCTTCTATTCAGTAATACCCTACGTATGAAAAAAGGTGAGCATATGAACCTGCTTTGTACCATCACGGAAGTTGTTTAAGTAGTACCGCATGAGAGCATTATAGCCATCGTTTAGAACTCCTTGAATAGTTCTCTTGCCATACCTGTTATTGAAGCAAACAAATTTCAAACCAAAAACAAATAAAAATATATTACAACATTGCATAAATGCAGACTTATATCATAATCCTAACAAATAGTGTTGGATACTGAAAACATTAATTCAAGTAATAAGGAATGTTAAACCACTCTAATTAAAAGCTTAAGTTATTAAAGAGGGTTATATGTATATCATTTAAATCTTGTATTCAACACTTTCTCTCACATGTAGACGGGGTTAATTTTAGTCCTGTCAAAGCATAACTCATGCACAATTTCATTTAATAGGTGGCGACGAGACTTGAACTTAAGACCTTTGTGTGCTTCGATGTTATGTTGAACCACTTGGTCTAAAAGTTTAAGCTGTTAGAGGGGGGAACATGTATATCATGTGTTGTCTTCAACAAGGAAGAATAATAGATGGATAAATAACACAGACATCTTTTAATATCTCACGTGTTGTGGAAGGAAAATTGTTAAAGACATTAAGTAAATAAAATTTTAAGCTTTTAAACAAGGAGGTTGAACTTGGTGTTGAACCTTATGACTCTTATCCTAGACTTCATTGCTAGGACCATTCAGCTTTTGTCGTTATTTTTCCTGTCATCTTCATCAAACATATTGTCTTAAGAAATTTCTGAGATTATGAATACATCTACAACCTAAAAACAACTTTCAACATCTTCAAATCTGAAATTCGAATCTCCATCTTACTGAACAAAGCTAAACTGGACTAATTATCTTGAAAGGTCCTAATCAGCCACTTTAACAGTCAAAGGTAATGGGGGAATTAGCATACCTCCCATGAAGTTAAATGATCCCAATTTTAACTCCTGGGATGTGAATAATTCAATGATTATGTAATGGCTATCCACTCAATTTAGCCATAAATCGGGAAGAGGTTTGTAACGACCTGAGCCTCTATGTTCAAATTGTTAATTTACGTACTATCGTCATGGGAGAGTCTGAACCCATCTTTTTCCTCGTGAATTTCTGTCGCGTCCCCAAGATTCGAACACATGACCTCCCCTTAAGATTTATGGGGACACGACAGAAATCAGTGAAGGATATGATGAGCTTAGGCTCTCCCTAGTGGACCGTACGTAAGTTAACGACTTGTGCATAAAGGCTCGGATCGTTACAAAAAACGCACTTTTTTTGTAACCACCTGACCTTTATGCTCAAATAGTTAACTTACGACCTCTATTTTGGAAGAGTTTGAGTCCATCTCACTCCTCATGGATTTTTATTATGTCCCTAAAATTCGAACCCAAGAATTTTGCCTTATGAGAGACTTAAGTTGAATCTTGACAAATGTCTTGGGTTCGAATCATGGGGTCCGTAAGGGGTAAAATGGGCTCAGGTTCTCCTAGAACGGACAATACACATGATATAATGGCTTGGACACGAGGCTTGTGTCGTTATAAAAAAAGGAGTAGGATTCGAACCTAAGACCTTTGTTTTATAAGTCTCTTAAGCGAAAGTTTTATGGGTTTGAATCTTGAGGACGCGATAGAAATTCGTAGGGGTAAGATGGGCTCGAATTCTCCCATATCCGACAATACGTAAGTTAACGGCTTGGGCACAAAGGTTAGGTCATTACAAGTTACATGTTCCTCAAGACAGCTAAAGAAAATTGGAATGCTGCCTCCGCATTTTCCAGATATTGTTTAAGTTTCTATAGTTTTATTTAAATAAGACAGTTTGTATTTGTTTTTGTTTGTTAAGTTTCTATGGCATTCTCTTTTAGGCTTAATTTCCATAAGGACCTATTCCTTCCACCACCATGTTTCCTTATTAGGTAGTTTTCTACCTGGAGATTCTCCTACTACCTTCTTCTCTATGTTTAACTAGCCATCTTACACATTACGCTACTATCTCTATCTCTATTCTCTTTTCCTTCCTCTGGAACTCATCCTTAAATTTAACTTGTTTTTTATCCAGCCTGTTCCCTACCTATATTCCAATTTATTAATAACAACAAACACTAGCAACCTATATTTCGTAGTTAAGCTCAATCCGCAACCTAAATGCAATAAACTCAGGTAGGCAATTAGATGGAAAGTTAACTACCGGGAAGTAAATAAATCAAAGATTTTGCTACTTGTACATCAAAATTATACATAATGGGTTACATAATATAATGTAGAGGAAAAAAATTAAATAAAATAGTTGACTGTGTTTTAAACTGGCAAATGACAGAGTGTTATGTGTCATTATGTAACCCTTGGTGTACATGTAGCATGTAGCAAGATCCATAAATCAATAGTCAAACACATAATAAGAGTTTCAAAATTTGATCTATTAAGATTCATAGAAATTCTGTACTTAAATGTTCCTTACTCCAAGAAATCAGGAAAAGTAAGGTAACCTATGTTCCACTATCATCCCTCAAATATGATTTATCTATATAATATGAACACTCAGAAATCCCTACAAGAAAAAAAAAACTGCAGTCAATTTTGAAGTCATAATAATCTAACCTTCCACCACATTATTACACTAAATTGAGTAAAGAACGCGATTAACTCCTTTAGATTCCACAAGATATTATATATCCCTCTCATTTCATGATAAATTACAAACTGAGTTGTAATTTCAAAAATGAATAGGCTAAAAACTAAATCTTCAAAACCATAAGGGACAAGTAGACAAGATTAATATATGATGGATACCAAAGAGGTTAAGCGGCTAACAAAGAGATTGAACCAAACAATATCTATAGCAGCTTTTAACAATAGTAAATAGTGAGAAAATCAGAAGAAGGTAGGGGTAGGGATAGGGGACTTGTAACAAAATAAAGAATACAACTTACCATGAAATATTTAAAAAATGAACTAATTCAAGTTTCATACTTCAAGTGACGGCTCTTGCATTTTTATTTCTCAAGCTACTCATTAATGCTAAAAAAATCAAAGTACTAGGGATAACGATTGGGGAAAACAAAAGCTAAGTTACATCATTTACATTCGGGGAGGTTCCCTATAAAATTGTGGTGCAGTATTTATGTTGGCTGTGGTTCCAAGAAAATGTTAGTGCATACTCCACAGTAAAGCCAGCAGTTGTGAAGTTAAATAATGTTGGCGATTTCATTAAGCATATAAGAAACATCATCACTTTCAATTTCCATTATAAAAAAGAACGGAACATAGCACAGTTGTTATATTAACAAATAAGCCAGCAGTTGCGGTAACTTAATGTTGGTGATTTCATTAAGCAAATAAGAAAAGTCACCACTCTGAATTTCCCTTATAAAAAAGGAATGGAACATAGCATAGTTTCTATATCAACAAATAAAGCCAGCAATTTTGATAAGTAATGTTGGTAATCTCATTAAGCAAATAAGAAACATCATCTCTTTGAAATTCCAATTTATAAAAGAATGTTGCAAAGCACAGTTGCTATATGAGCAAACATTCATATAGGGTACCTGACAAAATCTCCTTTCAAAGCAGGAGTACCAGAATACTGGATGCTTACTTCATCTCCGTGGTTAGCCCACACTGAAATGGAATTTGGAATAGTAAAAAGATGAGAGAGGCATAAGTTGATAAAGATTCTGAATCATCAAATTATTAGGAAACAATTATTGCCATGTCAGAAAATGTCAATTTCTACCAATGAAAATGGAAGTAACACAAATAATATTATTTATAACAAGGTATGCAACAATACTGACAAATTTTGAAGCTTTCATCAAAATTGGGATGTCTGCTGATAGTTTCCTCGGCATCAAAAACACCAAGTCTCCGAAGTTGAAATTCCAACATTTTACGACCAATCATGCTCTGTAACCAGAGCTCTTTCATCAGAACAAAGAAAAAATATGATAGAAAATTCTTTTCCTGTAAATCCTTGATGTTCTAGTTATCAATACAAGTCATAATCTGAAATACTATGAGATCAGTTGGATGCCGGAATCATGATTATCTACAATTAGAGAAATTCTAGTTGAACATAACTAGATCACTGTTTCTGAAGGGTCATTTTATGTATCCACGCACTACAGAGAAACACATAAATAATAAGCTTACTACCAGGCAGAGTAGACAACATCAAGAATTAACAGTGTGCAAGTCACTCAAATCAAAATTCATGGCAAAAAAATCTGGAATATACAAAAACAAAAGTTTAAAAGAACAAACATTTAATCATTTGAACTCAAAAATTTAATGGCAAACACTCAAAGTTTAACCTTTGCGCAAAGCATATCCTGTGTATAACGTAAAGAATACATCTGGCAAAACCATTCCAACTAATAAACAAATAAAGTATGAGAATCATGTTGGCTTGACCAGTTAAATTCAAAAGCAAACCAATGCTCAAAGAATCTAATAAAAACTGTTAACCAAGTATAATCTAGTGGAAACTAAATTCAAAGATAAAATAGTGTCTATCTTATGAATCAGTAAAAATACTTTTAAAAGTACAAGAGAGTTAACAATACTATGAAAAATAAAGGAAGAATAATTTTAGTCTAATTACAGATCTTATTTTTTAGGTGATAGGAGAAATGACGTGAGATTTCTGACATTTTTAGTAATACCCCCATAATTAATTATGAAATTAAGACCTTTGTGTAAGAGGATAAGTTAGAGGACCAAATTACATATTGAGCAATAGTTGAGGGGCTATACGTGCAATTTCCTAAACTATAAATTTATATATGGGCAAGATTTTGATAGAGAATACATAAATACCATATAAGTAAAAGATAAATTAAGAAAATTCATTCCTTGGTAACTTTTACTATATATGTGCCACTCTATTCATGGTTAAATGAGAGAATCAATGAATGATTATAGAAAAACGATAAAATTCATTCTACGTGTATAAATATATATATGTTAATTATTTTAAATAAAGACATATTAGAGTTAATTAAGGGAAAGTGGTTAATTTTCCATATATGTCTATAGATGTATACGCTAATTATTTTAATTAAAAACAATTTAAAGTTAATTAAGGAAAAAATTATGAAAATTAGCATAACTTCTATTTCTAATTAATTTTTTTTTTAAGGAAATTGGTATGAATCAAGAAGAATTATTTTTATATATCTATAATTACTATGATTACGTGTGTTTATATGTATATAGTTATGATTTATTGCTTTATATTATATAATTACGTACGTCTATATGTTAATTATATCTAATTATGATTGATTGATTTAAATTATATGATTACTATAATTAAGCGTGTCTATATATGTATATAATTGATTTAAATTATATGATTACTATAATTACGTGCATCTATATATATTTATAATTATAAATGATTATGATTGATTGTGAAAATTAAGTAAATTTATGTATGCATAAGTGATAATTCCCATACATATAAAAGATAAGTTAGAAAGATTTCTTTTTAAATAAGTCAATTACCGTGTGTGTGTGTGTGTGTGTGTTATAACTTATTACCTTATTTAGTGCACAATTATAGGGATACTGTTGACCTATGATTGATTGTAACTTTAAATTTTTTATTATAACAAACAAGTTAATCTTATTTACTAACGAATTGAATTCAAGTGAATATAGTTTTTCAAAGTGTGCGATGAAAAATTGATCGATGGTCGTGAAATGA